>CABFOV010000847.1:90982-142217 GCA_902141375.1 Timema poppense
ATATATATATATATATATATATATATATATATAAATAGTTATTTAAATACTTCTCTAATTACTGATTAAATTCAGTAATAGGAATAATGTGGCCACTAAAATACTTACATAAAGTATGTTTTAGTGCTATATTGCAATGGCATTATGAAACATCGTAGTGGAGTGTATTGTTTTTGGTCGGTCAATTTCTAAAACTGTTAAAAAATAGCCGTAGAGAAAAACCTTTTGAGTTATGTGTGTAGTCGAATTCTAAACAACATTCAAAAAAATCCATCTGTCTATCACGAAATTTGTGAACACGATGACAAGAGAAGAGATAATCACACCCCGTGTACATACTTTACAAATTAACATGGAAGTCTTGAAGGTATTTAGTAAAACTGTAATTTGATTTATTGCCTTTGAAACTTTTAAATATTTTTAATATAATGTTTTTTAGCACCAAGTTTTTCTACGTGTTTGGCCGTTCGGCTTATACGCCTAAGTACTAATTACACTTGTGGGCTAAAGATGAGATAGATGTAATATAGATGACGTGCACCCGCATTTGTGTAAATAGAATGGGAAACTATTTAGGAAAACTACACTCAGTTCACCCGATTGGGATCGAACCCCTATATTCCCGTCCTTAGCAGTCTAGTCTAACACGTGACTAGCAATTTAGAACGTGTGGCCAACGAGGTGAGTTAGTAATATAATCTTAATCAATGACTTTTTATTTTGAAAATGTATAAGCTGCTGTTTTACAAAATGAGGGATAGCAACTTCCTTCATATTCATTGGTTTTGTTTGTGTGCGTTCAGACTCATCGACCCAGTCAGATTTTGATTTCTGCTTTCTTTGGGCAGTCAAAGAAGAAGCCACGCTTATACCAGAATAATGAAAAAGCTTATCATACACAGCCCACTCCATCGACTTGTCTGCCAGATAGATGTAATGCTCTGTCTACTTGTCTACCAGCTGATGTTCAAGCGCTTTCATGTTCCATGACTATAGAGGCTTCATCCTCATCTGTACAGTAGCCCCATGGCTTCTTTGGTGCTGACTGACAGTTCACAGCTGACTTCTGACAGTCAACATTTAAGTATATACCTAAATTTTGGCTGTCAAAAGTGACAGCTGCTAAACACATGTGTTTGCAGATCATATGGTTCGGCATAGGGATACATAATTTGGTCTGGTAACTTTTCAAAGGCGTCAGCTGTTAGCTGTGATCTGTCACTCAGCACCAAAGAAGCCATGGGGCTACTGCAGATCCTCCTTGCCCTTCAACAGCACATATTGCGTAGATTATGACATCTGTAAGCACAGTTATCTCAAGTCCCTCGTCAAATGACGTTGGATATTAAATTTGCTAGGACATTGATGCCCACAAAAAAAACTTTACTTGAGAGCCCTTGGTCGCCATCTGATAAGTACAATTTTCCATTTTCCTCACAAATGGTTTCAGGTAAAATAATTAAAACTTTGTGAGGTTCAGCCATCTACAGATGTAAAAATAATAGCTTGTATTTTCAGACATAAAAAAGGGCATATTTTGTAAATTTTGCCCTTGGTTTGCGAATCATAATGCAGATGGTTTTTGTAAGAATGTAAGATTAAAAGCTCTTGTCATTGAACCTTTGACTAATTTCAAGAAGCTCTCTGGAGCTACCAGTGATTTGGAGAGCCACTGTAACAACTATTACCATGCAAATTCTGCGAGTGCTGAAAATATTTTCTTAGAATTCTCCACTGGCCTAAAATGGATGTAGGAAACCTAATTAATGAAAAACATCTTTCTCAAGCACAGCAAAATCGGGAGAGACTACTTACAATAGTGAAAACTATCATTCTACTTGGAAGAAAACTATTTATCTTCGTGGACATCGGGATGATGGTCCTATTTTCCTAGATTATCCTGCAAGTTATAATGGACTATGCTATGATTCAGGGTAAATGTCAGGGTCAAAGTTCTGGAAAAAACATCTATAATGTACATCCTCCAGGGCTACGTGAGTAAGAAGATCCAGAATGAAATAATTGATTGTTGTAGGCTATAAATAACTGATGTGATTCTCAAAAGAATTTCACAATCTGGTTTTTACTCAACCAATTTTGACGAAACCAGTGATTCGTCAAACAAGGCATAGGTGAGCCTATTTCTTTGTTATGTTCACTTTGGAGACGTGATCAACATCAGGGAAGATTTCATTACGTTCATAGATGCCCTTGGAGACATGGCTAGGGCCAAAGCTGACTCTCTACAGGATGACCTTCATCGCAGAAATCTTAGTAGAATATAACGGAGGAGAAGAAACCGAAAAGTATTGGAATAACGTTCAACAAACAGCAAAGGATCCCGGAAAAGAGCTATCTCTTACTGGTAAGTGTCTGGGCCAAATCATATTGAGGGAAATGTATTAATTATATTTGCCTATTTCTCAGTGAAAATGTATATGGATAGATGGGTGTAGTGTAATGCTTGCTGAACGTGAAGCAGTTAGAGAAATTCAGAACGTGGCAACCAATGCTATCATGACACATTGCTATAGCCACAAGTTAAACGTTAAACCATAGCATATCCAAGACTTCAAAGGTATCCCTAATAGAAAATACAGTTTCTGTTTAAAGGAGGCTATTTCCTTTCTTTCTTTTCCCAAATGAAACGCTGCTCTTCATTCATTTCTCGGGAAGAAATTATCACATATTTGCGAAACAAGATGAATTGAACGGTACGATGGATTTTTGCAGTTTTCCATGACCTTGCTTGAAATAATCACCATTTTACAGAGGATCACTTAATGGAAAGATAAAAAATACTACTGGAAAGACATATATATAACTGCATTGTGTGAGTGCCAGTTTATAGTAGGTATTTTCTGTCTCAACGATATCCTAGCTCTGACATTTTCACTCGGTTTTATACTGCAGTAAGAAACATTTGATCTGGTAAGGGCAGCTGAACTAATTACAAATTTTATAGAAATTCTGGAATGCGGAAGATCAAAAGCTCAGCAACACTTTCATGATGTTTACACTAATGTAGAAGATATGGCCCAGAAATTGGAGGTAGAGCTTGGAAAACCACGAATTTGTGGTCACCAAACAAAACGTGACAACTATACTGTAAAATAACTAGAAGATTACTATAGACTTTCGGTTTATATTCCTTAACTAGACAAAATATCTTAGGGCCTTCGATCAAGATTTTCTCCTGAAGTTCTCGATGTATATAGGCTACCATTGCTTCTTCCAGAGGCTGTAGTAAAGCACTGCCCTTCATATATTACAGAAGCTCTTGATTATATTGTGAACAGATTCACAGTATGCCTTACGAGCAGCAAATAAATGAATCTTATAAAACTAAAAGGAAAAACATCTCACTGGCAGCAAAAGTGGAAGGCTCAACTAAGAAAATATTGTTAAACTTCCCCCAAAAGCCTTGCAAGTACTTCAAGCATGCGACAGAGATGTATATCCCTTAACAAGGATCTTGTGCACACTTCCAGTAAGCAATGACAGCGTCGAGAGATCTTTTTCATCTTTTCATCCAATCAAGACATGGCTAAGGACAGCTATGGTGGAAAATATACTTGTTGGATTGACTCTTCTGCGTGTCCACAATGATATAATTTTGGAGCCACAACAAGTAATTGAGCAGTTTGCCTAGAGTAACAAACGTAGAATGATCCTGTAAATAACAACTAGTAACCTACATTTGAGAATTATGGTGAAAAAGTTATTTTAGGTAATGATTTGTTTTATTTATATTTCCATTTATTTCTATATTATATCGTGGAGTCCAGTATGAACTTAAATCCTCACTTTTGAGGGCTACCTTCTACATTCCCCAGTAAGAGTACTCCCCTTCCCCCAATTGCTCCCTGGATCCGCCCCTAGAGTGAAGTTCACGAATTAAATATTTTGAATCTTCAAAAGTAGCTAGGCTTCAGGAAGAAGATAACTTTCGAATGAAAGTATACATTGAAATAATTTACCATTGAATCAAAGAAGTGAATGTTACCAGAATCTTTATACCTTGTTCTATTTTTATTTACGAACATTGACTGTTTGAGTGGTGGTGTGGTCAAATATAAGTGCATGCATCTAGCTTCCATTTACAAAATGTTATTGATGGTAAAAATTATGCTTGGGATGCCTGCAATTAAAATACTGTTTTAAAAATGATCCTGAAAAATCCATTTATTTATTTACTCAAAATAATTAATTCATAATCCAGAAATATGTTTCCGAATATTTGGTATTATTGATCGTAGCAAATTGTGCTGGAGAACGTTCGTTTTAAAGGAATTATCAATTAATTACTAGATACGATGCTGCAGAAGAGGTTGAATTATTTATATTTAGTGAGCATGGACATTTGAATTATTGGACCAATTCTTTTTAGCACCGCGTCTTACTACCTATTTTGGTCGCTTATGTACTAATTACGCTAATGAATTAGGGATGAGGAAAGTTGAATTTTTGGAAGTTTTGCATGGGAAGAGAGTGAAAAACCATTCTGAGAAAACCACTCTCAGTACACCCGATAATTTTCTCTACACAGAATTTGATCTTTTCAGGGATCTCACTACTATGAACATTTTTTAAAGTTATATTACATAAAACAATATTTTCTTATTTTTAATACAAACAAACAATAATACAGTGACTCAAATAAAAATAATATTAATATTGTTTTTAGGTTTTATAGAGTTATAAAATTGAAATTATACTCACCTAAATCACAAAAGAGCATAAATATTTAAAGGAATGAAAATGTACTAGCACGACACCAAAGATATTTTAGTATCTAATATATTATTATATGTTTATTTTTATAAGCTATTCCAACCTTTCAAAATCAACTTTACCTGCGGCAGCAAAATGTTTTTCCTAAAATATATTCTACTCCTGGCTGAGCAATATCCGGGACTTTGATAAGCACATAGTTAATTTTAAAATAATATAAAATCTCTCAACAATATCAAAATTGTTATTATTCAATTTTGATGTTGTTGAGAGATTGTTATTTAATTGAAGCCTATGAATAAATTTAGTAGGCCTATGATCGGTTTCAAAGATATAACCTTACTTAATAGACAGTTCCGTGACCTGGCAGTCTAGGGGTAAGGTGTCAGATTTTTGTGCTGGGTGTTCGGGGTTCAATCTTAGGCCCCAGCACAGATTTATCTGATTGCCAAACCCTTCCTTCACCTCTGACAAGACGTGTATTAATCACAACTTGTGAATGTGTGGAATGCCAGGCCTCCTCCATGGTTCGAATTTCACGTTAAGCTGTTGGTCCTCCATTTCATCTCACAATCACCCTACCATTACACATTAGCGTAAGTGCGTATAACCCGAACGGGTAGTCAGACGCGGTGCTAATAATAATAATAATAATAATATTTAGCACCGCGTCTTACTATCTGTTCGGGTTATACGCTTTTAAGTACTAATTACTCTAATGGATTAGGAATTGGGGAAGGTTGAATTAGAGGAAGTGAACCCGCATTTGCGTGGAGGGAGAGTGGAAAAACATTTAGGAAAAACCACCCACAGTTCACCCGACCGAGATTCGAACCTCGATCTCCCCGTCCTCAGCAGTCGAGCTCAACACGACAAGCGCGTTAGCCAACTACGCCACCGAGGCGGGTAATAATAATGATGATAATAATAATAATAATAATAGATTCCCGATCGGATGTAGCGAGCTTCCCCCCATGAATGGTTCCCCACTCACTCTCTACAAAAATTCTGGTACATTCTCTCTCACTCTTATAAATAGTATGACTACAGTAGCCCCATCATTTCTTTGGTGCTGACTGACAGCTCACAGCTGATAGCTGACGGCTTTGAAAAGTTACCAGACCAAATTATATATCCCTACGCCGAACCACATGATCTGCAAAAACATGTGTTTAGCAGCTGTCACTTCTGACAGTCAAAATTTAGGTACATACCTAAATGTTGACTGTCAGAAGTCAGCTTTGAGCTGTCAGTGAGCACCAAAGAAGCCATGGGGCTACTGTATATGGATAGCTCGGATGGGTGTTATGACGTATAGCACAAAACATAAAAAATGACACATCATAATTGCAGGTTTGGTGTTGGAGCTAAGCCTACTGTTCCTTAACATTTATTAGAGAGGCCATGGTTTGAATCCTGTCCGAATGTACTGGGGTTAGTCTTTTACTTGGTGTGGCTTTCCATCATCTTCACATGTATGATCTTAAGAACCACCTTACACTTCTTATTTCCTTTGGTTGGGGTATCATGCTTTAGGGGAAGGGATGATCTACCGGTGGTAAAGTCTCCCAATAGACGATAACAAGGCAATTTTTAAAACGCAAAATTCCCCTTTGAAGCTTAAATTATAAAAAGAAAAGGAGGATTGTTGGTGTTATTAATTTGATATTACTCCAAATAAGAAATACAAAAATACTTTTTTACTATACAAATAGAGTTTAATAATTTTTTCAGAGAGGGGGTGAAGGGAGAGGGTGGAAACCTCAAAATATAATATGTCAGCACTAGAAAGCTCTTGCTCGAGTGACTGAGAAGAAAGGGGGTAGCGATATATTTAATCTATCCTTTTCTTTAAAATCGCCTGTTGTTTGGAGCGGGGAGAAAGAGAAAAGAATGAGCCTAGTGACCTTCAGATAAACATTTACCATGTTTGGAAAACACTAGCCATCTTGGAGGAAAGATCTTCATAATCTGCACTAATTGGTGAATGCACAAACGCTTTTATGACAGGTCATAGTGTCATCATAAAGTGATTGAGGTGTCTTAAAATAGGTCTTGAGCTGTAAATTTGTACAAAAAACACAAAACGTCTGAAGTGTTGTTGGTATTTACTAGAAACCCTATGATTTGTCGAGAAAGTTGATTTCAATGATTCACTGTCCAGGAACGACGACTTATTTTCGTTGTTATTTAAAAACCATCAGTTTTACGTGCTAGGCTGGCGACTCCCTGGATTTTATATACATTCAGTGATCTAAGGGAGATTGAAACCTTCTAACTGTTCCAACCATTTACTTGAAGATCAACTAATGAACAATTAATATCCTCCGAAGTGTTCATATAGGACAGACATCCAATTGCACCTCGTTAGTGGGTAGCATCGCACGTACGACTTACAATGAAGAAGTTAGGTGAGTAATTGGAGGAATTGTTTTGCTCTTTGTGACATCTTGAATGGATATCTTCATCCATGAAGATAAGCATAGCAGAAATATATAAATATCAAGAAGGGGATTAAAATGATTTTTAATATGCCTATATTTACAAAATAACGTAAGAAGTAATATCAATATTATCAACATAACTTAGTCAGAAATAGACTTAATTTAGGACAACACTCAACATCTCAACACCTCAAGCAGGGTGATATCAATATTATCAACAAAACTTTATCAGAAACAGAAATAATTTAGGACAGCAACACTCAACATCTCAAGCAGGGTGATATCAATATTATCAACATAGCTTTGTCAGAAACAGACTTAATTTAGGACAGCAACACTCAACATCTCAACACTTCAAGCAGGGTAATATATCAATATTATCAACAAAACTTTATCAGAAACAGAATTAATTTAGGACAGCAACACTCAACATCTCAAGCAGGGTGATATCAATATTATCAACATAACTTTGTCAGAAACAGACTTAATTTAGGACAGCAACACTCAACATCTCAAGCAGGGTTATATCAATATAATCAACATAACTTTGTCAGAAACAGACTTAATTTAGGACAGCAACACTCAACATCTCAAGCAGGGTTATATCAATATTATCAACATAACGTAGTCAGAAACAGACTTAATTTAGGACAGCAACACTCAACATCTCAACACCTCAAGCAGGTTAATAACAATGTTATCAACATAACGTAGTCAGAAACAGATTTAATCCAGGAAACTCAATCTCTAGTAGAGTAATTTCAATATTATAGACATAACTTTATCAGAAAACATATTAATCTAGGGCAGCAACCATCAACATTGAAATTCATCAAGCAGGATAAAATCAGTAATAGGAGGATTGAGTACGTCATGCTGTAGGGCTATGATAGTTACTCGGAGCTCACTTCAACTGTGGCACCAAGTATTATATTCCCGCTTGTAAAACAATACTAACAACATATTAATATTTCAGTTTGCTGTAGCTTCTGGCTAATTCTTATGTTGGCCTGCATGCTTCCCGTCGTCCCAACAAGAGGGCTAGATATACTTGACCAAGAGCCGAACACCGGCCTACAAATATCCAAGAATGTGCTTTCGATTCTGCATGACCACAACTTTCTCGTCAAGGGGCTCTTATTGGCAGGGGGACTCTGGCTGCTTCATCTCTGCTTCGGTGTCTCCCAGGTCAGTTCTAGGGACTATGACAGCTACTGTCCCTTGCTCATCTCTGCTTCGGTGTCTCCCAGGTCAGTTCTAGGGACTATGGCAGCTACTGTCCCTTGCTCATCTCTGCTTCGGTGTCTCCCAAGTCAGTTTTAGGGACTATGACTGCTACTCTCCCTTGCTCATCTCTGATTTGATATCTCTCAGATAGATTTTAGGCCACATTTACTATGGCTGAGTGGTCTGAGGGCCATTTCAATGAGCTAGGGGACTTGCTTTTATTCTTGTTTTTAGAAATTACGTTTTTATTCCTGCTTTTAATAGTTATTTAAATTCAATTTTTTTGGAGTTACAGTTTGAGCCCTGATACTAGGTGGTTTGTGCTAGGAAGCTTGGTTGTATATATTGTGATAGGAAAATTGGTTATATTCCCGGTGCTAGGAGGTTTGGTTTCATCCTTGATGATGGGAAGTATGTATACATTAAAGGTACTAGGAGGTTTGGTTACATCCCTGGCGATAGGGAATATGGTTACATGCATGGTGCTAGTAAGTGTGGTTGAATCCCTGGTTTTGACTATCTGGTTCCATATTTGGTTCTGGAATATCTGTTTATATCCCTGACACTACTACAAATGATTACATTCCTGGTGCTAGGAAGTCTTGTTACATCCCTGCTTATAGGAAGTATGGTTACATCCCTGGTGCTATGATGTATTGTTACATCCCTGCTTATAGAAAGTTTGGTTGTATCCCTGCTTATAGGAAGTCTGGTTGAATCCCTGGTTATAGGAAGTCTGGTTGAATCCCTGCTTATAGGAAGTCTGGTTGAATCCCTGGTTATAGGAAGTATGTTTACATCCCTGATTATAGGAAGTCTGGTTGTATCCCTGCTTATAGGAAGTCTGGTTGAATCCCTGGTTATATGAAGTATGTTTACATCCCTGCTTATAGGAAATCTGGTTACATCCCTGCTTATAGGAAGTTTGGTTACATCCCTGCTTATAGGAAGTCTGGTTGCATCCCTGCTTATAGGAAATATGGTTACATCCCTGCTTATAGGAAGTCTTGTTACATTCCTGCTTATAGGAAATATGGTTATATCTCTGCTTATAGGAAGTCTGGTTACATCCCTGTTTATAGGAAGTATGGTTACATCCATTGCTTATTGGAAGTATGGTTACATCCCTGCTTATAGGAAATATGGTTACATCCCTGTTGCTAGGAGGTCTTGTTACATCCCTGGTCGTGAAATGGAGGGCAGCTTCTCTTCATAGTAACCTGGGGATTTAGAGTTCAAATCCTCTCAAATAACTTCAAGGAGTACGCTAGCACTTACGTATAAGGCTGTTTTGAACCTCCTATTTATCCGGAAAGTCCCAGGTGCTAATATTTCTATCACTCGAGTGATTCTAAATTATCTACTGTTCTGGAGAAACAATTTAAAATACGCGTGGTCTTTTTACTTGATTACGTTTTAGTTTGTTTTTATTTCCTGAAACTTATCTTTTTTGTTTACTTATCGCGTCCTCATTTTAAATTATGTCTATCTCACGTCTATTTCTCATTTTCAAACATTTAATTATTTCGTTTTTAACTATTTCTATCTTCATAGACCACTTCAACTATTTTTCAACATCCAGGAAACGTATCTATCTTTATATTTTAAAAAACCTTTCTTTTAATTAAAACATTATAATTTCATGACTCACTCTGGAAAACTGCAAACAATTTATCATTTTTTATAATTTAATTCAAGCAGTGATTTAACTGGTACTTGATTAATACCAGATTATCTTATCTGACAACTTAGTTTTATATATTGCTCTATATGACGCGTTCAGATCATTTTCTTAGGTACAACTTAGTCCATGTTATTCTGCAATTGATGATAATTTTAGTTTATTAACTCAATTATAATTTGGTCTATGCTAAACTGCACTGTATAACACGTTCAGCTTGTTAAGATTACAACTTTATCTATATTAGATTAAACTGTATAATACAACCAACCTGTTGAACCAAGAAAAATACTAGATACTAGTTTGTACTGTAGACCATGACCTGTTCAGCTCATTAACTTAATTACAACTGGGTGCACATTAGTGTGAAATTTATGACATGTACAGCTCGTTGACCTAAGTACAACCTTATATAATTTCACTGTATGACCTTTTTCTTTTATAAACTTAAGTACAACTTAGTATATACTAGATTGCATGTTCATCTCGTTACCATGGGAACGCCGAACAACCCTTGGCTAGTTTAGAGGGGATTTTATTCATACATTAGTATCAAAGCAATACGATCTAGGAACGAGCTTAATCTATGAAACTATAAGGACTTAAAGGGCCAGGAATTTATCACCCGTCAGAACGAACACATATATCAGCAAGTCACTTACCTTCGTAGGTATACGCTAATCTATGTTAGCTAGGTTATCAGAATGAGAAGGAATGTATTTAAGGAAATGTACCAGTAGGTGATCTACAATATGGGAAATAGCCCATTCTCTAGTGCACTCCCTTGAGGATTGGACTACGGTGTAACGGCTAACATTTGAGTAAATTACTGGATTTGGGCCTAATTAGGAACACAAGTAGGCAGCCACAAGACAGCTTTGGGCTATGTGCCAACATTTAAGGAGACAGCTATACACATGTTAGACGCTATAGTGGTTACAAAATCTTGGGTCGTACCTACCAATGTTAGCATGTCTCCATTTGCTCATCAAGTTAAAAATACATGGTAAATAGACGGGCCCAAAATATGAACTAAGCTTGCCAAATATTTTGAAAATAAATATACTTTATCTATTCTCTACGAAACTAGGTCAGAAGATATCAGTATATTGTGATATTATTACTTTATAATAATGTTACTCCAAAGACCAATGAATAGAGGGCCAAGGATTTTCTAATTTAGGCAAATATTTCCCCTCAAAATAATGTAAAACAAAATTATTAGCGTTATCTTTTGGGACGTCGTTATTTTATAATTTTAATTTACTGCATCCAATACTAACCGGATAGTGGCTTTCTCAATTTTTAAAAAGGTTTGCTAGTTCAAAGGCAAATAATACAGTAAGAAAAACTTTTACAAAGTGGATAATAATTGATAAATAAAATTGATGAATAAAATATTGAATCTTTATTGTGACTTTTAAAATCCTTAGTGTTACTTTAAGAAAATTAGTTGCAAGTAGAGCTGTAATATTTAAAATAATGCCTTTTAAGCCCATTTGTAGCAAACTCGATGTAAACATAGACATTGATAGATTTATGATAATTATTTTAATATATTAAGCTAATGTAATCTTTAAACTAATAAAAAGGCTCCGTAACTTGCGGTCTCCGAAATACTTGTTATCTTCGGGAATACTTGGTAATAAAAGGTCTTGAGACTGATTATACAGTATGACCACGAAATGAAATGTGTGTGTTTGAACCAACAGACTTCGTTCAATCAGCTGGGTCTAGGAGACGTACCTGACAAGTGGGGAAACATTCTTCATGAGGAAGATTACATAAAACAGCTGACGACGACTGTAATGTCTGCGGTGGCTAGTGGCGAGTGTCTGCAGAGAATGTCATGTCAGCTGGGGAGAGTCTCCAAGAGCTACCATCACACAATTACCACCAGGTGAGTAGCTCAATATCTCATTACATGTCCTCAAGGCACTAGTACTGCCAGCCGAGGACAGGGCACAAAGCAAGAGTTCTTATCTCGTATGGAAGTAACAATGTTATAGCACAGGGCTGAGTTCTTGTCTCGTACTGAAGTAACAATGTTAGAACACAGGACTGAGTTCTTGTCTCGTACTGAAGTAACAATGTTAGAACACAGTGCTGAGTTATTGCCTCGTACTGAAGTAACAATGTTAGAACACAGGGCTGAGTTCTTGCCTCGTACTGAAGTAACAATGTTAGAACACAGGACTGAGTTCTTGCCTCGTACTGAAGTAACAATGTTAGAACACAGGGCTGAGTTCTTGCCTCGTACTGAAGTAACAACGTTAGAACACAGATCAGAGTGCATGCCTCATATTAAAGTCTTTGAGATGATGAAATGGCCAGTACTTAAAGTGTGAGCCATCTGATTCTACGTGCTATTATTGTTTACATACTGGTTTATTTAAATTTAACTATATTTGCCTGTGTTTCAGGGTTTTACACTCGCTACCTCGATCATATATCCTCGACGCATTCCACAAAGGCGCTCGGGGTTATGATTGCAAGCTCTTCTTTTGCCATTAATACACATCTTCTTGAAGTATGTCCAAACACATGCTCAACGCCTCTTTTACACATATTCTTGAGTAACACCTAAACACTGTCCCGACACCCTAATCTGAGGAATAAATTTCATTTTATCTTTATTGAAAAGTTGCCCTGTAGCAGTGGTTCCCAACAAAGGTTCTGCGAAAATGTGCAAAAGATTACTTTTTATTGGTCTGCTCATAAATTTTGGACAATGTGGAAATATGTTAAGATAACTTGTTTATCCAAAGAAAATAAAGAGAAGAATGCTGGCACTAATGTTAAAAAATAAGGTTATTAAGAATAATGGGAGTATCCAGAGCCGCGTTCATGATATTCAATGGAAAACACAATGGGAAAAGACCACTGGGAAGATCCAGCCACAGATTGGAGAATAACATTTGGATGGACCTGAGAGAAATAGGGTGTAATGAGGTGGACTGGATAGAATTAGCTCAAGATAGGGATATGTGGCGTACTTTTGTGAGTGAAGTAATGAATCTTCGTGTTCCTAGTGCCATAGAGTAAGTAAGTAAGTAAGAATATTGATAAGCCAAGTTCGATTATTATTTTTTTATCATTATTAGCATCGCGTCTTACTACCCTTTCGGGTTGTACACACGCTAATGTGTAATGGTAGAGTGATTGTGAGATGAAATGGAGGACCTACAGTTTAACGTGAAATCCGAACCATGTCGGAGGCCTGGCATTCTTCACATTTACAAGTTGTAGTTAATAAACGTCTTGTCAGAGGCGTGGGAAGGGTTTGGTAATCAGATAAATCTGTATCGGGACCGAGGATTGAGCCCCAGACTCCCAGCACAGAAGTCTGACACCTTGCCCCTAGACCACCAGGTCACCCAGCCAAGTTCCAGTACCAAAATACAGTAATTAGTAAATAAAAATTGGCAATAAATATTTTGAAATATCTTATTCAAAATTATAAGTTAGTTAATTATTATGTTTTAACTCTATCTGTTTACAAGTCTATTTTGTAATTTATCCCTTTCGAACCTAGTATCTGTTGGCAGGTAAGGGTTCTCCAAGGTTTTATAAAATACTTTAATGGATCCCCCAAACAAAAATGTTTGTAAATCACTGCCCTGGTCGGGGAATAGATAGGGAGATGCCATCTCTCTGATGTCTCTCGTAAGATTTATGTCCCAGATTTTTCACCGGGAACAATTTAAATATACTCTCAGAAACGAACATATTCTTTTGCTACAAATAAAATTTAATTCCTCAACTCATTTTATACTTTTGAATTTTCTTTTGAAAATATTTATTACTGTATTAAAAAAAAAGAGTTACTTCTGACGATTGGATATTCATTCCTTCCCTTGACGTCCTACACGAGGGTGATCAAGTGTGCTATTTTATGGTTAGCACAGTGTTTAGTTTGCTGTTCGTGTTTTAACAGAAACCCCATTTTAAATATCCACTGTTTAAAAAGGTTCTGGGGTAATCTCCGGAATTCACTTTCATCTGGCGTTTGGGGGCAAAAACCCCCAAAAAACCACCACCATAGCCCCCACCACTTCCCCTTTCCCCACACACTAAAATCACATCATTAACTATTCTATGCCATGAATGCTTTGCTCCCTTTCTTCCAAAGAGTCTGAATTGCCACATTTTGTCATGGTGGTGTCCAAACAGAATTCCACTCTGCTATTAAATATTCTAGTATTTGTTTACGTATTTTAAATTATTTTTAAACAATTTAATTTCATCGTTCAGTTTTGAAAATTCACAAATATGGTGCCCTTTTTAATATGTTTATATCAACATGTTGTTCAAATAATTGATGGTTCTCTTTATTAAGACAATTTTTTTTAATCAATTTAATGTATGCTCTACAGTCATCTCATATGTTAATCTCTACTGGTAAACATAATTTAGATTTTAGACCACCAGTACATCTTAATTTAGGCTCTACTGTTTTATAATAATGTTATTTTTATGTAAATAGCTAAATCATTTATTTGGTGTAGTAATCAAACAAATAGCCTAAAAATTACAATTTACTAAACTGTGAAGTTGTTTGTCTTATGTTTTGTAAACACCTTTTTCTCGCTTAGCACCGTTACAGCCATGGTAAACTAAGACCATAATAAATAGTGAACTCCGAATCGATATGATTCTATACCCACATCGGTGGGCACTGTATACATGTCAGGTTCGTTGAGTCTGATTTGGCCGTGACGGTGAAATCAGAGCTCTAGTCTCAGCCGACCGCACTGAAAGTGGTTTTACCTAAATGGCTTGTCACTCTCTGTGGGAAGAATATAAAAAGTATGAGTCCACCTTCGTTCGCAGCACACAAAGTGTAAAGCTTGATTCACACGCTCGCCGAAAAATAGAAAGCAGAATCTGCGCAGTAGCTCACAATCTTTAAGTGGACCCATGATGCATTGCAACGTTAACGTAAAACACCTGATTATCAACATATTTTATTTTCTAGTAGATAGACATATATTTTATAAATTATAATGCTTTGTCGTGGCACAATCCAATACATCAACAAACAAACTTTACATCTCTTTACAGCGGCAAACGAAGCTGTCTGCTAGTGTCTGACTGTAGAGCGCATGCGTTGACAAATTTGGATGCGCACTGATTTAAGATGGTTGGTTCTGAGATTTGATTGGTTCTCTTGTGCCTAACATCTCGAGCAGAGCGGACAAAGTAGAGAATAGTTTAACTTCAGCAGAACAGCTAACGCCGATTAAGCGA
Organism: Timema poppense; assembly: GCA_902141375.1. Lineage (NCBI taxonomy): Eukaryota > Metazoa > Arthropoda > Insecta > Phasmatodea > Timematidae > Timema > Timema poppense. The sequence continues at coordinate 106,319 of CABFOV010000847.1, forward strand.
AAATCTTGTGATCACATGACCACGTTTCTGTTCTGCGCTAGTTGTTCGGCGAACGTGTGAAGCCACAGTAAAAGTTGGGAAGGAAAACCATGTCTGTTAGAGACGATTTACAAACCAGTGAGCTACGAGGACTAGACCAGGAGTCCTCGCGTCCCCAAGGGGACCGTGCACTTGGGTGGGAAAATAGCTGCATCTTTATTTTCGCTAGCCTCTAACTGATATTAAGCACCTCCTTCAATTATTGTCTTATCATTTAATGTGTTAATAATGAAGCACCTACTTCGGTGGCCACGTGGTCTAAAGCACTTCTCTCACAGTAGACTAGTATGCCGGATTAAGGAAAATTGCGCCTGGGATAACTGTACCTTCCCAGAAAAAAGGGGAAAATTGCACCCTCCTATCAATCATCACACCGTTAGGTGGTAAAAGTGTGCCTCACACACTGTTTTACACACTTAAAAAACAAGTACGCCCAAAGACCTAGAAAAGTGTTTGAAGAGTCTAGCCTAGATTCAAAAAATGGAGTAAAAGGTCGTCAATAATTAGTTTCGTAACTTCAATTTATTCAGTCACATCAAATGCTTACAGATACACACTAATCTTTATTTCATTGAAAACCTAGCATAACCTAACCTAACCTCCCTTATGAAAATTTATACAAAAAACTATTAAAAAAAACTATTGAAATATTTCAATGGGTAAATTTGGACAAATACTAATAGTAATTCTAAAATACTATTAAAATTCAATAGTATTCCAAAAATACTATTGGTTTTCAATAGTTAATTTTCATAAGGGCTAACCAAAACAACAGCCAAAAAGACAGGTGCGATGAATCTATGTACTTTGATCTCCAAAGACCTCATGATGTTTGATGAGTCGATATGAAATACCCACCCTCCTGAACAAAAGGATGCGATGAGCCGATCTACACCGGTGAAAATGGTAAGGTCGTGAGGAAAGTGAGAAAAGTGCGCCCACACGACTTTGTTAAAATTATTTAGGTGAGACATTACGCATCCAACTAAACCTCCGAGGAGACCCCCCCGAAAGGGCTTCCCACCTACACTATCCCCGGGCTCAGAGGCCTTTTATAGTGGAGCCACTAATACCCATCGGGATAGGAACCTTTTCGCCGGACATGGACCGAAGTCCACGAGTGCCATTCCGGGGTACTCAGGCACCCGACAAATTCTGTACCAGCCCTTCCATGCCAGTCTGCCTTGGGTTACTTGATAAAAAACCCTCCTCCACTCAGACCGGATGGAGGGAGGAGTTGGCTCCTAGTGATCGCCCATCGCGAAGAAGTCAGGAGCTCAGCCTCCGAACAGTTGTCTACTCAACCTTCGTTCTTAAAAATCCCCATTACTTTTCCTCCCAATATTGGCTCCTTTCTTGAGACCAACTGTCCAGAGTTGCCCAGCGGGGACCTCAATGAGATGCCCTGACCAGCTATCCCCGCTACACGGGTAAGCACTACCAACCACTTAGTGCATGTCGAGGAGCCTCGCTCCTCACACAAAGATGACCTTGTCAGGGTCTTAGCTATGCCGGACACCCACCGTCCGTCATATTGCCCAGGGACCGCCCCGTTGAGTTACCCCATCAGGATGTTTAGAGATCTGTCAGTACCGGAAGGTGCAAAGACAGTCTAGCGCTCGTTTAGATGAAACGTGCGTGGGCCCAGAGTGCGTCCCGGCCGCCGTACCTCGGGCCGGTGCCGTACTCCTGAGTTCCGTGACACCCACTTAGGTGAGACAGACAAGGTCGTGTGGGCGCACTTTTCCCACCTATTAGTGTAATTATTCATGCGAGGGTGCAGTTTTCCCTTTTTTCTGGGAAGGCGCAGCTTTCCCGGGGGCAATTTTCCTGACACCGGTATATCTATGACTGGGAGATTGAGGTTTGAATCTCAGTCGTTTTTCCCCCCCAAAATGGTTTTCCATTCTCCCTCCATGAAAGTGGGTACACTTCCTATAAATATAACCCTCCTGATCTCTAAAACCATTTGAGTAATTAGTACATAAGTGTATAACCCGAACGGATAAGAAGACACGGTGTTGTAAAAAAAAATAAAGTAGCACGCATCACAATTATAAAAATATATTTGTACAACTGTATTTCAATAAAGTTGGTTTCCTATGTATTCATATGCATTTTCTTGTATGTATTTAAAAACATTTATCCAAGAAAGAGTCTATAGAAAAAAAAGAAGTTAATAGCTCTTGACCTAGACCCTCTCAATCATGACTGAGGTCTGTTTTGTGTGAATGATAAATACCTGATTCAAGAGGCATGCAAGATGGCGAGTCCCCAGACAGCAGCAACAGTTCCTGTAACAAATTTACCGCTGCCCACAGAGTAGATAATACAATCTAGTTCCTCGTTGGCTGATAGGGTTGGTTTAGAGCTGTTATTCTGGAAATGTAATATTTTGAAAGTAAAGTAAAATCAAATTATAAAAATGATTCTTTGCGGCGTTCATCGGTGATGTTTCCTTACTTAGCTCAATACAAGCTACTTATTAGTATGTGTAACGACACACTATCATGAAAACTATTAGCAAAATAGGTAACTATAATGGAAAATTGAGAGTAATTGATTGGTACTAAAACAGGTCAAAGTTTTTAGATATATTTTAAGAAAAGATGCATGCACAGAGGAGTCAACATTTGTCTCACATTAGCAAATTAAAACTGAATTTAATTTTTTTTTTTAAATTAAAAATCTTTGAGTAAAGCCAAATGTGTAAGAGATATAAATTTTTTGGCACTGTATCTTACTACTGCTCCGGGTTTACGCATTTGTACAGATTACACTAATGTTTGAGATATGAGTAAGGTTGTATTTAGAGGAGGTTCACCCACATTTTCCTCGGGAAAGAGAGTGTGGAAAACCATTTTAAAAACTTGCAGTACACCCAACCGGAATTCAAAGACCGGTATCCCCGTCATCCCCAGGAATTTAATTAATAGTTTATTATGGTGGTGTATTATGCCTGTTTTTACTTTATCACTATCTTACAGGTAAAAAACGTATTGTGATAGCCAAAAAAAATCAAACTCGAGATTTTAATGAATCTCGACGTTTCACGCATGACCCCCTGAATCCTAAAAAGTGGTTTTTGAATTTCCGTCTGTCTGTCTGTCTGTCTGTCTGTACCTCCAACTAGAGCCTAAGCTATTTTACTGATCGGGTTAAAACTTGGTATCTAAGGTTTTAATAGGGTTGCCCCGAGGAATTTTATTAAATGGATACCTAACCCTAAAACAAAGGGTAGATTACTGAAGGACAAAAAGAGTAAGAGTCAATTTTCTCAAAATCGGCTCTAACGATTTTGATTAAATTTCATTTATAAACATTTATAAATATTCCAAACAAAATGGATACTTTCAATAGTACGGTGAAATGACTTTAAGGGCTCCGGTGTGATGCGTACATTCTCATTTTGTATCATATCTCCGAAACTATTTGAGAAATTAAATTACTTATCATTATGAATAAAAATATTTTAATCGAAGAATATTTTTATAAAACCAATATCTTTCAAGCTATACGCAAATATATATATAAACTTATCGAACACTAAAGGTAAAATATTGCGACTTAAAAAAAACCTAACCTGAAATGTTGATGAATGTCGACGTCTCATGACCCCCCAAACCCTAAAAAATGGTCTTTGCAATGACGTATGTCTGTGTGTCTGTTTAAACTTAAAATTAAGAGTAGTTTAAAAAGAGAAAAAAGAGAAAAATAGATTTTCTCAAAATCGGCTCTAAAGATTTTGATTAAAATTCGTATCTAGGCGTTGATTAAAATTATAAACTGACTACTTTCATTTTCCCGTGAAAATGACTTTTAGGGTACTTTACAGAAGCTGAAATTTACGTATCTCCGCAACTATTGGAGATAATAAATAACGTATCATTGCAACATTGTAAAGCTATTAAAAATAACAAACTTTTATATGGAATATATTTTTATAAAACCAACAGTTTCTTAGATATAGGCAAATATATTAATACAATTTTGTGAGCTTTAGTTTTAAAGATATACTACTTGTGTTTTAACGCACTAAGTCTCCAATGCCATAGAATAATTAAATATAAATAAGTATTTCAAAAAGTTTATGTTATTTATCCTTATTTTAGACTCAATAGTCAATATTCACATTTTTTATTAGTCAAAATTTATAAATGTGGAATTTAATATCAATGCGATGACATGAAGATGTGCAACATCTAATAAAATGTTAAACATTTTAACTGGAAGTCCTAATTTTAATACGAAGTGTTGACACGTGTGAACCCAATATTGATCTTTTTTATCGGTCCAAACATACAATTGAGGACATTAATTATTTAAAAATAAAATTATAAAATTTAAAACCGCGACTCAAAAACTGTTTCACATAAGGATAGTGCAATTTATTCTTGGGCTTGCTAGTGTATATTATTTTGATTCACATATTTTACGAGTTTTGAGTAAATATTTTCATTTTTAAACAATAGAGCGAGAAAGTCCATGCGGAGCTCCGTACCATTTATTTCAACTTATTTTTATAAAAAAAAAATATTTTAATTTTGGTAGTCTCTATTTAACTATTTCCAAAACAAGGATAAAATAATTGCCATGTAAATGTGGGTGATATATTTCGTAGTGGCTACTTTTCTGGCTATTTCTTGATAGTTTTCAACATATTTATTTCAGTATTTTTGATTTAAATATGAAAACGTCGTCCGTGTATAGGGGGCATAAAAAGTTAGTTCTCTTTATATATAATGAATCGACACAAACAGACGGGAAAGTCGAAATAGCTGGTAGAAACCTGCTAAAACGCCTGCGTTTCTCATCATTGTTATCATTAACATAATCATAATCATCATCAGAAACTGTTTCCAGCCTGTCACTGGGTCAGTTTAGTAAAATTCCTCCATCTGCTTCTATCCTTCCACCATTCTTCCTCCTTTAATTGCTTCAATTTTTCTTCTCTCATTTGCACACTTTATGTTATCTGCTTGTCCCATCTCTTTCTTGGCCTTTATTGCGGTATTTTCCCTACATACTTCATTTCCATCATTTTCTTTAGCATCCACTCCTTCTACCTCCTCATTACGCGACCATACTATCTCATACACTCCCTGCACCCCTACTCTTTCCCGGATAGCTTCAATCTAATCTTGTTTTTCCTCGCGACAGCTAACATGCTACCCACAAACTTCATTTACATCACTTCCACTTTCATAGTCTCTCCTAAATTCAATGTCTATGTTTCTGCCACATATGTGACAATGGGTACAAAGTAAGTAATTACACTTAAAGGGCACTTCTCTTCTTCATAGAAGGTTTCTTACCCACCTATAGAATAACTCTTCCTAATGTGTCCTCTTTTCTCTTGCCTTTCTATCTGCTTTAAACAGAGCTACCGAATTAATCGACCCGCCTCTGAAAATTTGAGCTTCTACCGACTATATTCCAATAGCTGCGAGAAAACCAGAGAAATTGAAGTTGGCCGATTTGGTTTCTGGCTGGTTAAATACAAGGATTTTGAAAAAGTTTCCTTTGGAACCTATTTAAAAAGTATATTTGTACACTCACGTCATAAGGATCATCCGGGATACCCGCATACTTACACTAAGGGGGTATGGATGGAGAGAATAGAATTTAGACGAAAATGTACCCGAATTTATATGGAGAGAGGGAGCCTAATTTAGGAAAAATATCCCTCAGTACACCGATATAGGATTAGAAACACGACTTTCCAGCCACTGTAAGTGCCTTAGCCTGCCCACAGAGGCAGGTATTTTAAAATAAATAAAATAATCAATTTATAAAACAGCTTTGAATTATATCTCACGAGAAGACGTACTCACGGAAAACAATTAGCTTTGCTTCAAACAAAACAAAAATCTCTTCGTTTTATTGCTTCTGACATGGTTTTAAATTAATTAAAATATAATCATGATTGTAAAATTCTTGCTTTGAGGTGCACACGCTAATTAATGCACGTGGGGTACTAATGTTTTGATGTCGGCCCTCTACGTATGGTAGGTATCGCTCAATCCTCATGACAGACAGACTCTTTATTTTTATTAATATCTCATAGAAGGTAGATAATACCCTAGCTTGGTTTCCATGACAACGTCAAGTAGCTAATTTGATCTGTGATGTCAGCATAATATGCACATTTTTGAGTGCAGAAAACCTTATATACGGGGTGAGGTTAAACTGCTAAACTTTGGGAAGTGGTAATGGATCATAAAAGCTAACTCAAAATGTATTTTAAATATTTGTTAGTTTTCGCTTTCTGTGCAAACAGCAAGAAACAAAATAAAAACAAAACATGTTGGTGCTAAATAAAATATATTATCCACTATTTCGCTCAAATTGACGTCCTTCAACCTGGAGACAAGCATTGCATCTATCAATGACAAAACGAGTTGCTGACCGACACCATGCGACTGTTGTTCCTTCGCACGGCTGCCTTATCCTTTGTCGTAATGATTGAAGGTCATTAACAGGAACTTCATATACCTTAGCTTGATAGCTCTCCCCACAAAAATAAATAAGTAAAAAATTATCCAATGGCGTTAAATTATGTGAACGCATTGGCCAAATCAGAGGTCCAGCACGACCGATTCATCTTTCAGGAAAATTAATATTAAGCCATTGCCGAGGATCTTTGCAGCAAAATTTGTTTAATTCAGTTGTTTTTTCTGTTTGTGCCAAAAGGAAGCTAAAACAAGCAAATCTCCAAAATACATTTTGAGTTTTTGAATTCATTACCACGTCCCAAAGTTTTGTTGTTTAACCCGGGAACACTCTGTATATATAATCACGAACATTAGTAATTTTTTTTAGTACCACGTCTTTACTACCCATTAGGGTTATCCGCTTATGTACTAATTACGCTAATGTTTTTAGGGATTATGAAGGTTATATTCAGATGAAGTGTACCCACGTTGGCGTCAAGAGAATGTGAGAAACAATTTTGTAAAAACCAACCCAAGTACATCCGACCAAGATTTGAACCTTCATTTCCCCGTCATCGGCAGTATAGACTGCTGCTAGAGAAGTGCGTTAGACAATGTGACCATTGAAGTGGGGCCCCATTATATTAAATAAATTCATAATTATAGCGCATTATTCAGATATCGTTTGACTAAATAAGTACCTGAACCACGCTGGTGGGCCCACGAACTAAGTCATCAGTCACCCGCCTCGGTGGCGTAGTTGGCTAACGCGCTAGTCGTGTTGAGCTCGACTGCTGAGGACGGGGAGATCGAGGTTCGAATCTCGGTCGGGCGAACTGGGGGGGGTTCCTAAATTGTTTTCCACTCTCCCTCCACGCAAATGCGGGTTCACTTCCTCTAATTCACCCTTCCCAATTCCTATTCCATTAGCGTAATTAGTACTTAAAGCGTATAACCTGAACGGGTAGTAAGACGCGGTGCTAAATAAATAAATAAGTCATCAATCTCATTTAGTTGGACTCGCTTATGATGGAGAGGTCGTGGATCGAATCCTTAATAGGTATATTTCTAAAATTATTTCTCACTCCCCCTCCACGAAAATACGGGTGTATTTCATATAAATTCTACCTTCCTCGGTCATACCCGTTTATTGCAATCTTGTGCAAGGCCCGGACGTGTAGTAAGATGCGGGCGCACACAAATTAAAAGTAAATGTCTATGTGTGTAATTAAAAATATATGTAAACATTTCTAAATATACATGTCATGACGTGAAACAAAGCATTAGCTTACGTACTGTGAGCTTTGGCTAGGCGTGGAGATAGTGGAAACCAATTAATGATAAGTGGTAGGGCATAAACTATAATTAAATGTGTGTATGGTGTAACTTTCTAAAAACCCATTACTTTATTGGCTGGAGTGTATTGCTTTCACTCCTATATTAGGCTGGGCTTATATTCATGCATAATGCATAACGTATTTTGGAACCGTTTACATTCCTCGCTACCGCAGAGTAGTTCTTATAATGGAAAAAAATCCGACGCCAAATGGTATCACGGCTGTTGTTTATCTAGGCGTCCCAGGTCCGAGACCTGTTACGACGGGAAAAATGTGTTATTGGAGCTTCCCTTTTCACAGTGACGAGATAACGGCCTGAGGACTGGGTGTTATGTTTGATCTAGACTATAGGTATTTTTAATTCATGTGCTAATATAGTCAGATTGTTCAGAAAATACAAGTTAAATAACGCAGTTTCTTATAAAATCAACGTTTTATTTTTATCCCAAAAGTTGATCGATCAAATTGATTCGGGACCAATTTTTTCTTAGTTTTTATACTAAGCATGTAAGGTAAATAATTTTGTTCATAAGAGTAGGATTTTATTACTGAAGCGTCATAATTTAGAATTAAAACCGCTTCGATGGCCGCTATAGTCGTACTGAATTTTGTCCAACCAGTTTGAAACAATAGGGGAGACTGGGGCTAGTTGCTACTTAGGAAATGTGTATTTAAATGGGTTTAGCCCAAACAGGAATAAAAACGTGGTAGAAAAAATATGTATCTGGTCAAAATTGTTTTAGTTATTCTGTTTAGTCTTGAAAAGTTACTTGAAATAACTACTATAAACCAGTACAACACCTTTTCACTGTAACAACTTATTCCTTTGTAGGGTAAATAGTTGTTACGAAATGAAATTATAGTAATTTTATTTAACTGCCCACTACCCACTAAGGTTATGAGTATTTTAACACCTGATGTTTGTAGATTAAATATATAACGCTAGGTTCAGCATAGTCTAACGCATGACTGTCATATTAGACTGTATTGCTGATAACGGAGAGGTAGGAGTTTGTATCTCCTTTGGGTATACTGAGAGTGTTTTTTCTTAGATGGTTACACACGCTCTCTCTCTACATGCAAAAATGGGTAAATTTCCTCGTCAGTATCCCATCTACATAGTTTAATTGGGAAATAGGAACCATTGATTTACCTTGATGCGAGCTATAGGATATTTTTTAGAATAAAAAAGTCATTTTGCTGTCCTTTTCATTATCTCCAGGGGCAAATTGACTCACTGTCTGACCTTTAAGCGAGGTATGGGAAACCGTTAAAAAATGTAAAAACCAATAGTTAGTCTACACTGAATTTGGAAATTATCAGTAAATTAATAACGTTTACAGGTTCAATGGGACAAATGAATAGAAAGTAGTAAAATCTAAGAAGCATTTACTTTTGAGTAACGTAAAAGCTTTTAAATAAAAAAAATACTTATTTTTAAATGAGTAAGAACTTACTTTTAATATGTGGTATTTGCTAGAAAAACCTAAGTAGCTTCTTAAAAGTGTTTACTTATAGAGACGTATTTACTATAGATAGGCACACTGCACGTCGATGACTCACTTAACGTGCCATGACATGCAGAACTATTGCTCAACACATTAGTCTCCTCAGTTAAAGGAATCTGATTGAAGGTTTTTATTCTGTGTTTTAACCAGTGACGTATTCTGAGAAAATAATAGGTATGCTGTACTATAAAAGTTGCAGGGAAGTGAAGACTTTTAACAACCTTTGGTCAAGAAGGTCAAGGGATTGCTTCTCCAAGAAATATTTGATCATGGGTATATCTAGAGAAGGGATTCTCAAACATTTATTATTTCCCTTACCCGTAAACTATATTGGAACATTTCTCGCACCCCACCTCCCTTACTATCATCTTATCTCTTTTTAGATTTATTCATATATAGGGGCAGCCCGAGGTAAATTTTACGCCCGGGTGGGGTTAATTTTTTGACACCCTCCTATATACCGGGGGACAATAGGAAATAACATTAAAATAATCCCTAAACCTAACAGCGCTAGATCTCACTTAACCTTGGGCGTGATAGGAAATTAATCTGAAGTGAATCTCTACTAATGATAAGACATACTGCGTGATTGTAGGAAAACAGGATTACAAAGAAAACTTTAAGTACATGTTTTGTAGACAATGTTCTACGATTTATTATTTACTATAACAAACACTTTATTATAATTAACGGCTTACGAGATAATCATAATTTTTTTTAAGGGTACTATTCTCCAAAATGGTTGATGTAAACTATATTTTTAAGAATAGTACTAAATCCTATTTTATCNGTGAACAATTGTTATGCTTAGCAACTACACTATTATGCCCAGGTTACGTTAGGTTAGGTTGGTGGTCTGTTTGGTGCCCCCCTCGAGCTGGCGCCCCCCTCGAGCTGCCCGGTTTGCTCAGACCTTTGAGCCGCCACTTTTCATATATTAGTTTAGATACCCACCCAGCCCAATACATATTCTGACTTCATAAAAGTACACCACAGCCCATAACGCACTCACAGGAAGAATAATTTGCTACCTGGCTATTTGCACCTGTGTGCCCCCACCCTCTCTTTCCACATTTCAGTTACAGTGGTGGGTAAGCTCACTACTCTCTCAAAATGGTCACTACAACTATCCGTTACACTATTCCCTCCCATTTTTTTAAGAGGCTCTCCTGAGCCACCATAATACCTCACCCGGAGCTATTACTGTTTCTTTTTTCATTCCACAGGAAGGTCATTATGATCACACGTCCAGATAGTATCCCGTGGGCTTCCTCTGCCTCACAGGATAGCGTCTCTCTGGAAAAATCCTGGGTAGCACAAATAATTCCGGACTATTAATTTTTGTTTCACCTTCATTAGAAAAATCTAACCTAGAACTTCTTGGTAAAAGACTAGGCCCTAAGTCTTTCTCAGGTGACAAGTTTTCACTAACATCTGTCTCTTCCCTGTCTGTTGTTGATAGTGGTTCCCTTAGGACTGAACTGCATGGCTTCAGCCGGTTGAAATGTACAACCATCAGTTTCCGCTTAGGTGATTCACGTTAAATTCGGTAGAATACATATGATACTATGGTCTTCACAATATATGGGCCATTCCATACCTTGTGCAGCTTAGGCGAGGTTCCTTTTCTGACTGATGGCTGGTGCAGCCACACACGATCACCAACCTTATAGGCACTACCCATGCACTTCCGTTCGTACACATATTTTTGCACCCGATGTGTTTTGCAGAGATGTTCTCATGTTAAACAATGTGCAGTTTATAAATTTGTTCTTAGCTGCTGAGCATACTCTACGACACTGTCGGCAGGCTCTGGTTCTCAATACATCACGTCAATCGTACCTCCTGACCAAACATGAGATAGCAAGGGGTGAACTTCGTCGAATGTTGTGGACTGGACCGGTTTGCTAGTAGAACTTATTGCAGGGCCTTGTCCCAGTTGTCCTGAGGTTTGTTGACGTACTGGGGAAGTTGACACATTTCTTGGAATATTTTAGACTCAAACTGACATCCTTGATCTGTATGAAGTTCCACTGGCACACCAAACTGGCAGATGAACTCTTCCACAATGAACTTAGCTACTGTTGACACTTACATATCTGGCATAGCATAAGCCTCCGTCCGTTTGGTGAAGTGGTCAGTCACTACAAGAATGTATTTGTTTCCTTGAACTGTTTTTGGCAAGGGTCCCAGAATATCCGCAGCTACATGCTGGAGGGGAAATTCTGCGAGATAAGTCCCAAGGGGTGCTCTAAGCTTGGTGGTCGGTGATTTCCTTCTCGCGCACTCTGGACATTCTCTACACCACAGCTCTACATCATCTGTCATCCTCGGCCAACAGAACCTATGTTGGATTTTCTCTAACGTCTTCGGAACACCTAAGTGGCCATCAGTAACCGCATCATGGAACGATCTTAAAATATCAGTAGATAGGTGACGTGGTACTCCAATCTGAAGTATATCCGGTTTATTTTCTTCCAGCAACCGACGGTATATAAGGCACCGATGTACTTATAGTCGTTCCCACTGTGCCCACAAGCTCATCTAGCTCTCTCCTCTACTGGATGCTTCACAGGCGGTTGACCTCTCCTTGTATTCCCGCTTTAGTTTAACAATGTGTCATGTGGCTTCATCAGCGTCCTGTAGCAATCTGATGTCCGTGTCTGACCAATGAAGTGCCCAGCTTGAGTCATCTTGAGATATAATGGATACCGGCAGCTCCTCCTGCCCACATTGTTTACATGCCAAACAAGACAGTCCACCAGCATTTCCGTGACTCTTTCCAGGACGATGATCTACCATGAACTCAAATTCAGCCAATTTCTTTAGCCACCAGGCAATCTGCCCTTCAGGTTCTTTAAGCTGCTGCATCCTGCGAAGAGAGTTTTGAACTGTGCGTACTTTAAACTTTTTACAGTATAAATAACTCCTGAAGTGTCTAGTTGCATACACCAAAGCCAACATCTCTCTTCTAGTTACACAATAGCGATGCTCAGCCTTTGTTAGCGCTCGACTAAGGTAGGAGACTACTCGTTCTTCTCCCTCCTGTACTTAACTTGAAACAGCTCCGATGTCTGTCCGACTGGCATCTGTACCCAAGATAAACTCTGTGCCCATCCTTGGATAGGCAGGAATTGGAGCAGATATGAGACGTTGTTTCAGCTGTTTAAAGGCACAATCACGCCGTTTACTCCACCTAAATCTCTCTCCTTTTTTTGTGAGCTGACACAAAGATGTCGTGATGTTTGGAAATCCTTTTACACAACGTCTTTAATATGAAGATAAACCCAGAAATTTCCTGAGCTCAGTGGTATCACTAGGTATGGGGTAGTCCACCACTGCACGAACTTTTTCCGGATCAGTGGCCACACCTTTTTTTTTTAAATAACTTGTCACAGAAACTTCACAGTTGTTCAAAATATATTACATTTGGATGGTTTCACTTTTAGGCCAGCTTCCCGTAACCTCTTTAACACCTCACGTAGTCTACTGATATGCTCCTCAAAGGTTCTCCCAATCATTACAAACTCCAAAGGGAAGCACCTTGAACTCCCACAGCCCATCTCCTCTTGTAAATGTGGTTTTATCACGATCTTGAGGAGAAACTTCAAGCTGCCAGTAGCCAATCACCGTGTCAATTGTGGAAAATGGCCTCACACCTCCTGAAGAGTCCAGTAGATCGTCTATAGAAGGGAGGGGATACGCGTCCTTCTTTGTAATGTCATTTAGCCGCCAATAAGCTATACAAAACCTAGTTCCACCATATATATTCTTTGCCATAACAACGGGTGAGTTCCATGGGGAGTTTAAGGGTTGAGTTACGTCATTTTCACTCATCTCTTTCACAACACTTCTCATTTCCTCCCTACGGTGGAATGGTAGTCTTCTTGGTGGTTGGTGGATGGGTGTACTTCCACCCATATCAATTTCGTGATAAACTAGATCAGTACGACCAAGGTCCCCAAGAACACACATCTGGAAAATCGTTCAACATGGTTTCTGCTATGGAACGTTGGGTAGGTGATAGCTTGGCTGAGTCTAAATCAAATAAGCTAGATGCCTTCTCGCCCCGGGTAGTTTTATCTCCATTAACTACCGTCCCTGCCATGACGTATGGCATCAGTGACCCAAAATTTTCCCCACTATATAAAGTCATAGGTTGTGGGTGTGGATTTAGCAATATCACTGGAATAGCCTTGCCCTTGGAAGATACTACAACGCGTGCCGTGAAAATTTCATGCTTCTCAAAAAGGTGACTATTTGTTTCTAATACCCACATCCCCATGTCCGCACTGACTGCTGCTTGAAGTACCACCTCATGTCCACTCGGTATCACGATTGTCTCTTTAAAAGTCACCAGGCACACTCCGGGCTGTGGTTCCCCTAGTGTTTTATTTAGGGGTACTTTCCCTTCACCCACACGCATTATTCCTTTCGCAAAACATCGCTCTTGTTTCTGCGTAGGAAGTCAGTGCCTATAAGGCACATCTGTGTCAGTCCCTTTGCAACAATCATTTCCTGTGTTACAAAATAGCTTCCTATTCTAAAATACAAAACCTAGTTCCACCATATATATTCTTTGCCATAACAACGGGTGAGTTCCATGGGGAGTTTAAGGGTTGAGTTACGTCATTTTCACTCATCTCTTTCACAACACTTCTCATTTCCTCCCTACGGTGGAATGGTAGTCTTCTTGGTGGTTGGTGGATGGGTGTACTTCCACCCATATCAATTTCGTGATAAACTAGATCAGTACGACCAAGGTCCCCAAGAACACACATCTGGAAAATCGTTCAACATGGTTTCTGCTATGGAACGTTGGGTAGGTGATAGCTTGGCTGAGTCTAAATCAAATAAGCTAGATGCCTTCTCGCCCCGGGTAGTTTTATCTCCATTAACTACCGTCCCTGCCATGACGTATGGCATCAGTGACCCAAAATTTTCCCCACTATATAAAGTCATAGGTTGTGGGTGTGGATTTAGCAATATCACTGGAATAGCCTTGCCCTTGGAAGATACTACAACGCGTGCCGTGAAAATTTCATGCTTCTCAAAAAGGTGACTATTTGTTTCTAATACCCACATCCCCATGTCCGCACTGACTGCTGCTTGAAGTACCACCTCATGTCCACTCGGTATCACGATTGTCTCTTTAAAAGTCACCAGGCACACTCCGGGCTGTGGTTCCCCTAGTGTTTTATTTAGGGGTACTTTCCCTTCACCCACACGCATTATTCCTTTCGCAAAACATCGCTCTTGTTTCTGCGTAGGAAGTCAGTGCCTATAAGGCACATCTGTGTCAGTCCCTTTGCAACAATCATTTCCTGTGTTACAAAATAGCTTCCTATTCTAATGGGTACACTCACTGTAACAAGCACAGTCATATGATCACCCCTTAAATTTATAACTGACCTGTTCGTTGGCTGAAGTTTGCCATTTGACACTCGTCGCCAAAATTTATCATCTATAAGGGAAACAGCCGCTCCAGTGTCTATAAGTAAATCTATAGGCTCGTTCCACAATTTTCCCTCAATGAACACGTCTGAGCACGCCTCCACACTTCCTACTACAGCGCGGTACTGTTTTGAATCGGAATTTATTGCCGGTGTGGTTTTGGGCACACCGGCACGCACTAATTTATTTTGTTTCTTGTCCTTACTACACTTTGCTCGAATATGTCCCAGTTAATCGCATTGGTAGCACTTTATTTCTCGTCCACGTTGGCATTGCTTCATTGCCTGAATGGTACCTGCAACACTTTTCAAAGATTCACAAACATCATGGACGGCATTCATTGTCTGCATCACCATGTTCATCATTTGCTCCATTTTGGGATGCTCCTGAGTTACAACACAAGCATCACTCGTCTTTATCGGTTGCAATAACTCATCATCTGCGGATACTCAACACACGTGACCGGCTGCCTCCACTAGAC
This sequence comes from Timema poppense, assembly GCA_902141375.1. NCBI lineage: Eukaryota > Metazoa > Arthropoda > Insecta > Phasmatodea > Timematidae > Timema > Timema poppense. Next base: position 121,572 of record CABFOV010000847.1, read on the forward strand.
CTATAGCTTCCAACTCAAGAGCCACACTCATGAAAGGGTCCAGCGTCTTAGGCCGCTCTTGCCGAACATGAAGTTTTATATCACTCCCGAGAGCTACCAAGAACCGGTCCCGCGATAATTCGTCCCTAGATTCGCTATTTACAGTCGGGTGTGCGCGAGTCGTGAGGGCTATTAAGCTCGTAGCAAACTCCAGTAGCAATTCGCCAATCCACCTAGTTTGGTTTTGGAACTGTAATTTGTCAAGTTCTTTTCTTTCACTTGGATTAAATTTGTCCCCTAACGGCTCTACTAATGTTACCCTTACTTTTCTCTCGCTATATGGCAGGTCTCTGTACACACTCAGAGCTACCCCTGAGAGGAACATACCTATGAACAAATATTTTTTTTTCATCACTCCAACCAATGATTTCTGCCGCCAGTTGAAACTGAAATAGCCACTCACACCAATCACCAGAACCCATGTATACAGTTGGTTTTTCACACATTTCTGCCATTTTAATTCGAATTAACATTAACCGCCTCTACCATCAATTGTAACGTGTTTTACTATTCACAAATTATATATATATTTACACTTAAGAGTAAAAATATTAGTACAACTATCATACATCAATACATACACGTACACTACTTGGTTACCGTTTCCACCACTTTTATTTAACATGACCAGTCCCAAACGCACTCACATGAAGACTACTTTACTACCTGGCTATTTTCACCTGTGTGCCCCCACCCCCTCTTTCCACATTTCATTTACAGAGTTGGGTACGCTCACTACAGTCGCAACATGGTAACTACAGCTTTCCGTTAAATATGCATAAAACACATCAAAATGTGAAACTACCGATGATTAGCATCCACTCAAATTGTAATGGAATATCAAAGCTCAGAACTTTGCAGATCATCGCAGTACCCACATAAGCAGAAATGTAAGTAAAAATATCGGGGCTAAGAGTGGTATGAGAACATTTCTGATTGCCACAGAAACAGATCATATTCAAGTGGCTGAGTGTAATTAAAGGTGTTTAATTAGCACAGGTAGATTTTTCATTTTTCACTTATTTGAGGTATTTAACGTGCATTTTCTGAGCTGACTGACTATATCAGCACACGGCTTATAATCTAACTTAAATCTAGACATACACAACACCTAGCCCCAAGGCCGTTAATTCATCACTGTGAAACGAGAAACCCACATTTCCCCAATGATAACATTTTGGACCGTGCTAGGGCTCGAACCTGGTGCCCTTAGTTCAGTAACAGATACGCTACCAACTAAGCTAAGGTGTCGTACTCACAGGTAGCAATACAAAAAGCAGAGAAAAGATATAAAAATAGTAAAATGAAGTGGTATATGGATCAAGCATCCATCATATCCTGGTGAGAAAAAATCAGGTGGATTGTCCAACTCTCATTGTAATGATTAAAACTATTTATTAAATCCTAGCGCATTCACATAATGCTGTTTGGAAACAATTGAACTTCCCAAAAATTTGAGAATCCATGCTCCAGATGCTATTTAGACGAGTAAACTGGGAAAATAATTTCAAAGGGGAGATTTTCTCCTATGAATACTCTGTCGCTTCGTCATTGGTTTAAGACATTTACATATTTCTTGCTGTAAATAAATTAACTGAAAGAAATCTTTTTTACCTCTTTCTGCTAAATAATCTTGAAATGGTGAAATATCACCCCTAAATTTGGGATTTTTTCTATTTATAATTATATAAAGTCACAATCATTAATAATTAGATTATATATGATGCAAAAAGTTATAGACTTGAAAACAACAACTAAAAGAACATGATCAAAGTTCCATAAATACCTCATACCAAAGAAAAAACCAAAACATAATCTACTACAGTTAAAGTATCTCCCCTCACCATCCCACGCCCCACCTCCACTCTCCCTGTGTATACTTTAAAATGGTGGTAAGTAACTATGCTAGCCAAATACATGATTATACATATGCCTAGAATCCATAAACATAATTCAATGTGTATTTAATTAGCGTTTAAATTTAAAGCTTGCTACAGTTATTATTATTATTAGCTCCGCGTCTTACTACCCGTTCGGGTTATACGCACTTACGCTAATGTGTAATGGTAGGGTGATTGTGAGATGAAATGGAGGACCTACAGTTTAACGTGGAATCCGAACCACGGTGGAGGCCTGGCATTCCCCACATTCACAAGATATCTTGTCAGAGGTGAAGGAAGGGTTTGGTAATCAGATACATCTGTGCCGAGGCCGAGCATTGAACCCCGAACCCCAGCACAGAAGTCCGACACTTTACCCCTAGACCACCAGGTCACCCCTTGCTACAGTTACTAACTATTATTTTACAAGTATTATATGAATTTACTTTACGTAATGTTACTTGAACTATACTAAATTAATTTAATAAATAATTATTGTGATCTAAAATATTTTTTCAATTAGTCATCTACTGCTTTACTTGCGATAAGTATTCAGCAGGCCCTGGGTTGTAAAATCCTTAGTTCATTGACCAATGTTTGTTGGCGAGGGTAAAGGTGGAGTGTTGCAACCCAATATAACTTACATTGGACAAGGTCTTTAGAAATTCTCTATGTTGGTTTTCAAACAGCATGTCACAGTGGGCTCATAATAATGGTAGGTAGAATCTTTTGGAAGGAGAATTACTTAAAACAAGATATCCTTGGAATATGAACAAATATTGGTTTTAAAATTAATAATTTATAGAATAATTCTATGTTCCCGAAAATGGTAGTAGCAAAATAAAGAACCTGGACTGAGATAAAAGAGGAGTATATGAAGTTTGTTAGCAAAAAAGTTATTATTGACCAACTAAAAAAAATGTCTGGACACTATGAAAACTAGTACTAAAGAGAAGACTGATGGTAACTCAACAAGTAACAAACCGATAAAACCACATGAATGGGAATAATAAGTTCTAAACATTTAAGTTATTGAAGAAAATCCTGTTTTATTCCAAAGTTTCTGGTGGTCTTATTTTGTAGTAAGTCATGACGTGGATAGGCCAGCTGTATACTTTGAAGTGGACAAAGATGCAACCATCTACGCAACTTCAGCTGGAACAATTCAAACGGACTCCGAGATACAAATAAAATGAATGTTACATGACCCGGAGCAGAAAACAGAATAAACCGCAAAACTGTCTACATCGGACCTCCAGCGACTTGTTCTACCGTAGCAGCTACAGCTATCAAGGTTACAAATGAAAAAATAACAGTTAATAACCAAAGCATTGTACAGCGCTTTGCTTCGCAGAAAAACGAGAAACAAATTGAAAGAAAATAATTTGAAAAAACTTTGAAAATACATTTCTTTGGAAGGAAATTCAAATATTCTTGATTCTATATTATTCCACCTCACCTCTTCCCTAAATAATTATATATTTTTTTAAAAATTGTCAAATAAATGGTACGTTGCTCTGCACGGACTTTCTCGCTCTATTATTTAAAAATGGAAATAATTACTCAAAACTAGTAAAATATGTGAATCAAAATAATATACACCAGCAAACCCTTATGTAAAACATTTTTTGAGTCGCGGTTTAAAATTTTATAATTTTAATCTTAAAGAATTAATGTCCTCAATTGTATATTTGGACCGATAAAAAAGATCAATATTGGGTCCTCAAGGGTCAACACTTAGTATTAAAATTTTGACATACGCTTAAAATTTTCGACATTTCATTAGATATTGCACATCTTCATGTAATCACATTGATATTAAATTCCTCCTTATAAATTTTGACCAATAAAAATATAAATATTGACTATTAAGTCTAAATGAATTTTCCTAAGAGGTTTAAGGATAAATAACATACACTTTTTGAGAGACTTACTTATATTCAATTACTCCATGTCATTGGAGAATTATTTCTTTAAAACTCAAGTAGTATATATTTACAACTAAAGCTCACAAAATTGTATTAATATATTTGCCAATATCTAAGAAACTGTTGGTTTTATAAAAATATATTACATATAAAAGTTGTTTATTTTTAATAGTACTACAATTTTGCAATGATAAGTTATTTAGTATCTCAAATAGTTGCGGAGATACGGAAATTTCAGCTTATGTAAAGTACCTTAAAAGTAATTTTCATGGAAAATGAAAATAGTCAGTTTATTTATAATCTTAATCAACGCCTAGATTCGAATTTTAATCAAAATCGTTAGAGCCGATTTTGAGAAAATCTATTTTTTATCTTTTCGCCCTTTATTAAACTACTCTTAATTTTAAGTTTAAATAGACACACAGACAGACGTCATTGCAAATACCTCTTTTTAGAGTTCGGGGGGTCATGAGACGTCGACATTCATCCACATTTCATGTTAATTTTTTTTTACGGTCGCAATAATTTACCTTTAGTGTTCGAAAAGTTAAAAAATATATATATATTTGTGTATAGCGTGAAAGTTATTGCTTTTATAAAAAAAATGCGTAGATAAAATATTTGTAATATAAATAGATATACATATTTGTAATGATAAGTAATTTCATTACTCAAATAGTTTCGGAGATATGATACAAAATGAGAATTTACGCATCAGACCGGAGCCCTCAAAGTCATTTTGCCAAAAAATTGAGATTAGCCATTTTGTTTGGAATATTTATAAATGTTAAGAAATGAAATTTAATCAAAATCGTTAGAGCCAATTTTGAGAAACTCGACTTTTTGTCTTTTCGCACTTCAGCAAACTACCCTTAATTTTAGGGTTAGACATCCAATTAAAAAAACTCCTCGGGGAAACCCTATTAAAACCCTAGATACCAAATTTTAGCGCGATTGGCATAACAGGTTAGGCTTTAGTTGGAAGCACATACAGATAGACAGACAAACAGACAGACGGAAATTCAAAAACAACTTTTTCGGATTTGGGGGGTCATGAAACGTCGAGATTCATCAAAATCTTGAGTTCTATCTTTTTGACGATCTCAATACTTTCTCTAACTGTAAGATAGTGAGAAAGTAAAAAGTAGATACAAAATAACAATTCAAATATGCAAGGCTTTGTGTATGTGTGGATATGTGTTTGTGTAAACAAAATAGACAATGCAGGACATCTTACAAACACAACTTTGTATTTTTTAAATATTGGTTCTATATTATTCAATTTTTTGGAGACGATAAATAAGGCTTGGACGTAATATTATTACATATTTAAATCTCCTACAATATGATGATGGAGCTTCCGCTCACATTTTCATCGTATATAATTGTTATTTTCTTATTCTTCACATCCTAGTCCAAGGAAATATCTTCAAGGGATATATGTAGAAAATTATAATCATTATTTAATTGCTTAACGATGCTGTGTAGTATTGCACATCACACTTATATTTTAGGTATATTTTCACGTGATACTCTGGCAGTATTGCCGAGTACATGAAAAGGTATTTTAAGCTTTCCAGATGTTCTTTATATTATGACCCTATCCTTTAAATGTAGCAAGTTAAAACTTTGTTCTTGTCTGCTTGTAGGATGTTTAAATTAAGTCAGAAGTCATAGAGGGATCTCATGCTCATTATAAAAGTAGACACAGCCCTAAACTATATTAATGTTTCATTAATACCATTGTATCTCACATGGTATAATAATCGCACACTTGTTGATCCAACGTAATATATGCTCGCACATATTGCACAACCACCGCCCCTTTACACGACTATCGCTCGCACACCCCTCATCCACGTCCGCACGTCACCATTCCACGCAATGACTGTCCTGTCTCTCCTTCACAAAAACAAGTCTCACCAACTTCACGCAATAAGTTTCGGTGAGTTTCTAACACTCGGCCATCCTTCACTCATCGTCCTCGATGAAGTTTGTTCACACATGTCATATACAAATACATTCTCAAATAACCCTTAAAATATCTTATTATTAAATGATGACATACACAATATGCAGACAATAGCACACAATGCCATACTAATCACATCGCTCCGGTGACAAAATCCTTTAGGTACTTGGGCCGACGCCGTTCTCGCATAGGCCGGGTCCTTGGGTTGTCTTGGTCTCTTATAGTTTCACCAACATCAGAACTGTCTGAAAATGTCACAGGACTGCTATCAGGTTTGGTTGTCTTCAGCTCCGATCCAATTGATCTACCATCTTCTGACTCGTCACTCACAGATTCATCATCATCAATCTTGTCTTTGCTACCCCATGAATTGAGTTGAGAAACGTGCGCAGTGGTGGCATAGTGTTTCTGTTTAACATCTCCTGTCAATTGACTAACTCGATAAGTGTTGCCATCTGGGAACACTTTCAACACCACAAGAGGACTGCCCCTTTGTTGGTTCGCCAGTACACTTGTGCGCGTCTCATCATCACCACTTCTCCAATGTCAAAACTTGGATGCGTATACCTTCTCTTATCAAGATACGCTTTCTGGTGGAGTTGTTATGCTATGATATGCTGATTATGAGGTTGGAGCAAGACCAGGACTAAATACACTATTTCCAGGAAGGATGAGCTTCAAATGAATGAAGAAATTAAAATATCTTGGAGCGTGGTTCACCATATGTAATGAAGTGGACTACTACGTAAGGAAGAGGACCCCAAGCAGGAAATAGGTGTTTCTTCAGTCCACGCAATACGATGACATAAAACTCCCTGTCTAGACGAACAAAGGTCAATATTTACAACAACATCGTTCGTCCTATTGTACTCTACGGCAATGAAACCTGGACAGCAAGGAAAACCAATCGAGACAAGCTCGATAACTTCGAGAGGAGGGTGATGCGGCGAATACTCGGGCCCGTTGAAGATAGTGGAGAGTGGAGACAGAACACAAACGAAGAAGTCTACAGTGCAATATATGAGTGCAAAATCACGAACCTCTTGAGAAGCAGTCGGATCCAGTGGGTTGGTCATGTGGCAAGGATGGCTGAAGATGCAATGCTCAGAACAGTGATGGAAGGAATACCAAGAAAGAAGAATTCCTAGACTGCGGTAGCAGTATGAGCTGGAAAAATACCTAACCCAGCTGGGGGTAGCCAGAGATCGGAGGAGAGAGGCACTAGACCGACCGAGAAGGAGGCAGCTTGTCCATCCAGCACGTGATCTTCAGGGTCTATGATCAATGAATTATAAAATATAAATGAAAATTTTCAAGTAACATATTTACTACTTTTTATTCACTTGGCTCAATAACCTCGGGGATGTCGGACATTCAAAGTCTACGAGAAAGATGTAAACCAAATGAGAAAATACTTTAAAAGCTATCATTTTAATGAATATGTATCAAAAGCACATATACACTACATTAATTAAATTATATACCCGGCTCGGTGGCGTAGTTGGCTAACGCGCGAGTCGTGTTGAGCTCGACTGCTGGGGACGGGGAGATCAAGGTTCGAATGTCGGTCGGGTGAACTGGGGGTGGTTTTTCCTAAATGGTTTTCCACTCTCCCTCCACGCAAATGCGGGTTAACTTCCTCTAATTCAACCTTCCCAATTCCTAATCCATTAGAGTAATTAGTACTTAAAGCGTATAACCCGAACGGGTAGTAAGACGCGGTGCTAAATATTTAATTAAAATATACAAAATGGTGTATCTATGGTGGGTGTGTAGGTAAGTGACAACTAGCAGAATGTTCTTTATTGAGAACATTGTTTGAAATTATTATTAGAAGCATTTGATAATACTTTTTATTGATAGTTTAGAATCGTTAAGCACATAATTATTTCCGAATGGGTCGACATTATTGACTTTCAGCCAATGTTTGCAATCAAGAATGTTCTTCTAGCTGTCACTTACCTACACTCCCATTGTATGTACTGTACATGAGGTTTTGATTAGAGTAACCCCATCAGGAGTTAAATGAATTAATAATAGTAATAATTATAATTTATTTTATTATGGCGCTGGCTAAAAGTCACAAGACCTATAATAAGCCAGTACTGAAATGTACACAAGTACCTTACATAAGCATAAATACATCAACAATAATAATTAAGTAATAATACATACAAATAAATAGTTGCTTGAAGATAATAATATAAAGCTAAATTAATAATATAAAGAATAGTAGTGGAAATCAATAAGCACTTATATAATAAAAAACAGAAAGCAAAATAATGCACATTTAAATATTAGAGGTAGAACATGTACTGGGTAAATTAATGATAAGGGAATTCCTTAAATAACTTTATGAGTGTGGCTCTTATTTTGTGGTAAAAGTTGAATTCGACAAATCTAGAATTTGCACTATGGATAAAACGGTCAATAGGATTCACCTTGTAGTTATTGAGAGAGAAAATAAATTGGATTATGAAAGTCCCGACAGGAGCAAATTACAGGAAATGTTATTATTGAAAATTCTAAAAACAAAAAGGCATCACAATAAAGTCTAGGCGAAAAGAAAGTTTGGAGCCATACAATGTTTCAAATTCTCTCATAATCGTAATAAATCCGGTTAAAAAAGAAATTATCATAGCAAGTAGCACCAATTTTATGTTAAACGTTTTCCAATCCGAGAGATTCAGTTAAAATAGTGAGATTCTAAGCAACAATAGCATATTCAAGCTTTGATATAACCAAGGAATGTTTTAGTGTTAAAATATATCAAATTTATTGAATACGGAAGTAATAAATTTAATAAGTATGAATAATGTTAAGGATTGATATATTATGTGGTTAACATGATAGTGAAAGTACAGTTTGTAAGCCGGGAGAACACCTAGATCATTAATATAAAGAATGTGACATGTTATTGTTGACCGATTTATAAGTGCAAAATATAGGATTAGTTTTCCTTGCAAAAGTAACGGATTTGTTCTTTGATTTATTAATGGACATTACAGTTTAAGTAGAACGATGAATAATAATAATAATAATAATAATAATAATAACAATAATATAAGTGCAGAGGTGACGTGAGCCAAGTCATATGGTACCAAAATAATTTCTTGTCGAATGCTTGTCAACAATAAGTCCCCCCTGTTACAAGTCATATGGTACCAAAATAATTTCTTGTCGAATGCTTGTCAACAAGAAGTCCCCCCTGTTTCCCCTCACTCCTGCCTCGCCAACCCTACAGCGTTTTGAAACACATTGAAGCACATGAAGAACTCTACAACATCGCACAAGTCAATTAATCGATAGAAGTATCTCTTGTTTAGACCGCTTAGCGGTCGGAAGGCTGTGCCTATTTACAAGTCTATACATGTATCCTTCGTTCACCCTGTAAGATAACAAGCTTACCTTGTATTATTTCACTATGGTATAGGATGATAGTGTCTGGGCAAACTGAGGGTACATGCTGGGATAGTAAGGCTGTGTCCATATTATAAACATCATGGAGTTCAAACATAAAGTAGTTCTGTTTTATGCTTGCTGGTCATAAGCGTACGTATGGGCTGTGCCAAATTAGTCTAGGATCTGGGGAAATGCTGTTGGTTTTGAGAGGTGCAAAGTATTTCTCCTTTAGATGCTTTTTACAAGCCATAGTGAGGAAAATAATTGGTCACATGGTTACCTTATGGTTAATTTTGATAAATATATTTTCAATTTTTTTAAGAAAATGGTGCCATGCATCGATTACAGTGGGGTGTTTTTTCCTTAACAACTCTAAAGTTTGAGTGTTTTTTATAGAACCAATGTTCACTCGAGAAAGGACTGACTAAGAAAGAATCCACATGCATTTACACTGTAATAAAAAAGTGTTTCTACCTTTCGACCGATGAAAATCGGAACGTGACACAAATTATCAGAAAAAATTAATTTCATTCACAAACTTTTTGACTGATATTATTTTAATAATCTCACTAAAGGACTTTCTTTTTTGTTTAATATCTCAGAGTGATTTTTTTCCCCCTTTTGAGTCTGGGAAATAAATTCCTTTGACTAGTAATTTTTGGAATATTTTTATAACACACAATATTTTTTTAAATTATTAATTTTTAATTATAGCCCATAGGAGAGTATATTATGGTAGTACCATTAACCTTCCAAGTGATCGTGGTTGTTTTATAATAATATCTGTTCAAGGTAATACCGGAGGTCCTGAGATGAGCTTAACGTAAATACTTGTTGAGATAGATGAAGATCCATGGCGCCCATTACATGTTCAGTACATTTAGGATTATACTGATTTGCTCGAGTGTACTTACATTTTAATAATATATAATATACATAATTTTTATATGTGATATATTTATATTTTAGGTTTTACTATTAGTAAAAAGGGGAGGGGATATATTTGCAATAGAAACATACATAATTCAATTTTCATATAATTTATTTGAGGTATTTAACGTGCACTTTTTCAAACGACTGATTATATCAGCAAACGACTTATTAACTACCTACCTTAAATCTAGAACAGACACAAAATCCAACCCCCAGTCGTGTGAAACTGAACAGGTAATAAGACGTGGGGCTAAAGAAATAAAGGCGAGGAAAACTCACATTTTACTAATGATAATTTTTTTGGCCATGCCTGGATCTTAACCGGGGGTCCTTTGCTCACCAAAGAGACACGCTATCGACTAAGATAAGGTGTCTGAATCTTATTTAAAAAAAATCAAGGATATACAAGACATCACTATCCATCATATTCTCTAGGCCAAAATGTTCACTATTACAATCCTTTCTTTGTATGAGAAAGTAATAAACAAAACAACATGGTCTCACCTAGCCTGATAGATCCAACACTCTCCTCCTTCTACGTAACTTGAGGAGTCCTCGGAGCTACGACAAGAAACTAGATGAGAAGAGACTTGACTCCCTTGTCCATAGGACCCCCATTGTGCGGGCCAGTCCAGGATAGATTCATATTATAGATAGCGCACTCTGAATAGGAAAATTCATACTCCTATGATAGAATAGTTACGTGAAATATACCCAATCAGGGGTAGACTGTGGCTGACTAGATAATAAATACAATCATGTCTGGCGCTATCGAGGAAAAGTATAGTTGTATTCTGGTAAGAAGGAAACTTAAAAAAATTCAAAAATATAATTTTTTGTTCAATATTGATAACATTATAACATGATTAGTATTATTTTATAAATTTTGATACTATCTATCAAAAGTGACAGATCACTTGTCATGTTGTATGAATATATTAAAATAATTTAATAATATTTTGTAAATGCCAGAGATAGTTATTTCTACCAGATTCCAAACATATATTTTAATTTCAACATGGTTCTGACTTTGTAACTGTGTTATTGTGGAATATTGAGTGGAAATTATACACGTCAAGTTTGGGAAGGGCAGACGGAATATTTGATAAGATCCGTCAACAGTAGCTTTGCCCTCTTCTGACAGTTGGAAAGTTACTAGAAATAGCTTTGTGTTCGTGTTTTGTGTGTGTGTGTGAACCACTCTTCCGGGAAATTTGCACACTTACACTACTAAGGGGGCAAGGATAAATACAGTGGCATATAGAGGAAATGTACCTGTATTAGCGGGGAAAGAGGCAGGGAGACCTTTTAGGAAACATCATATGAGTGCCTCCAATGGGGTGAGGGTGTTTACCTTTTAACTCTTCATCCCAGCTTAATTATAAAATGCGAGACTGACGCTTATGTCTGCGTGCCCATTGTGACGGGTCCTTTGCCAAGGATCCTGACAAATTCAGGATCTGTACAGCTTCCAAAATCTGGACAGCTTGCAGAATTACTGCCGGAACATCAGAGAAACAGTCCGATGCCTAGTTAGGTTGTCGGCTGGCGGATATGCAGGCCGGCTGATTGCTGCTACCCCAAAGTCTGTTCGGGGGCAGCTGGATTACGGGGGGTGAACATGGTATCCCCGTAAATGAAAAAAATGTAGCCCAGTGGCACAACTTACAAATATGCCACCAGCATGTGGTGGTAGCTGGTGAAGGCCGACACCAGTATAATCAGGGTGGACTCCAGCAAATGAGAATTCGCGACCAGTGCATCGATAACGAAAAAGCGGTAACCGGGAAAAATAAATATGCTGTTGGGGCATTGCAGGATCTGGACCCTTTCGAGAATCTTGACTACTTTGACGATCTGGACAACTTCAAGGATCTGGACATGGATTCTTTTAAAATGAACAATTTTTTTTTGCAGTAGATATATCACATATTTTTATTTTCTACGCGACTTACTACCCATCCAGATTATCCGTAAGTAAAATATTAAAATATTGTAGTCATATGTACTAACCATGTCAATTAGTGTTGGGAAAGAGACGATTGACAGCAGCAAACTTGTAATCAGGTGTACTAACCATGTCAATTAGTGTTGGGAAAGAGACAGTTGACAGCAGCAGGCTTGTAATCAGGTGTACTAACCATGTCAATTATTGTTGGGAAAGAGACTATTGACAGCAGCAGCCTTGTAATCAGGTGTACTAACCATGTCAATTAGTGTTGGGAAAGAGACAGTTCACAGCACCAGGTTTGTAATCAGGTGTACTAACCATGTCAATTAGTGTTGGGAAAGAGACAGTTGACAGAAACAAGCTTGTAGTCATGTGTGCTAACCATTTCAATTAGTGTTGGGCAAGAAGACCGTTGACAGCAACAAGCTTGTAGTCATGTGTGCCAACCATGTCAGTTAGTTTTGGTGAAGAGACAGTTGTCGGCAGCAGGCCGGTGAACCCGGCTGTTGAATCTAAGCGTCGTCACGTGACAAGCGACGCCTCACCCCGCAGATAGACCGGGCGTCGTATCGATCCTGGTGGTTGGGGCTGCCTTCTATTCTTACGGTGTATCCCTCCTTCCATTCCTACCCCTATTACCGCTCTGTCAGAGTCATCTGTTGGCGTGCGTAGAGCGAGTGGTGCACAGAGCAGGGGCAGAATGTTTGGAACTCGACTAAAGTGCAACTCATAGTCGGCGCACCACTTGTTGACACTTTTCTAGCAGTTTTGTTAAGATACAAGGTGTATTTCCATGTCATCTATATGTCAATACTTGCAGTTCTAAGCTATGTTAGGTATATTTTCATGTTCTGTATGCTTCGCCACTGGAAGTTCTTCAAGGTACTAGGCAGGGCGCAGACCTTGAATTTTCAGAAAGCGTAAAATATTATTACGAACTCAATAAAAGTTTACCTTTTAACTGTAAAATAATTATGGGAGTGCTGGTAGAATCCAATAATATTTATTAATAATAAATAATAGTTGTTATTACAAGGATTTCCAAAATAAAATTATTTTTGTTTTTCTTATGTGACTCAAGGCATTGTTGAATATTCCGAATTTCATAGGTTATTTTAAATAAATACAGTAAAAAGAAACATTCATGGGATAAATGAAATTTATTTAACAACACATCTAACATTTAAGGAACAAATTGTAAAATATGTTATACTATATTTGTAGCAAGGATCCTCAGACTATTCGAATACAGCTTGTCTCAACAAAATCCGTCCTGAGCAAACTGGATTTGTCTCTGAGAAAAGGAAGGGTAGATACCACACCCGCAATCACCTCAAATAAACCTGACTTGTATCAGCGCCGAATACAAGTCTCTTCAGAGCAACACAACCTCACGTTTCAAAATAGATTTTAATTTTCACGCCAAACCTCCAAAAATTTAAATTTCTAAATTATTAAATGAATTTAACTTTACATATCCAAATTATAATAAGGGAAGGACGCTGTTATAAATCCCATTTAAAATATAATAATACGTTTGATGCTATTACTAGTCAAAATAAGTTAATTATATAAATTAGAAATGTAAACGGTGTGTGTGTGAGAGAGAGAGAACGTTTTGATCAAAACTTATTCCAGGGAGGGGAATGTGTTACGATCTCAGTAAGGTTTTGTGAATATGAACTTGAAGGCCCACGAAAGGCTCTCCTTATTAACAAAACGATAGTTTTTGTTGTCTGGTAACTTACATTTTCTTAATTCTTCCCTCAGTAACGAAAAATTAAGCAGGAGCCAAAAAATTGGACTACACAACTAAACAGCTGATCTCCACGATTCCAATTGCAGCCACGCTACACGGCCAGACGGACCATTGATGAGGTGTGCCTTCTTTCCCGCTGTCGCCGGGCGCCAATCACCCCTTGTTGCTGAACATCCCCCACCTCGTAAATCTGTACTAACTTAAATTTAATTTCACCTTCACGGTTCCACTTTGTTTTGATTAATCAAATCTTATTTTAAATTTAAATTTCTTATTTTAATCATTGCAACATTTTTTTGCCAAGAGGGAGGGGGATTCTGGGCCGAGGAGACAAATTCGAGAAACTTGAGGGTGCACCGGCCCGAGGGCCGATGATCCGGCGGGCCAGTCCGAGCCTGGTATTAGATCTAATAAATGTATTCTGTAAACGCTCCTAGTGGTAGTTCTGAAAGCTACTAGGCTTACTTTCGTCTTCTGTATGTGTTAGTACTGCCAGTTCTACACGATACTAGGCTTACTTTCATCTTCTGTATGTGTTAGTACTGCCAGTTCTGAAAGCTACTAGGTTTACTTTCATCTTCTGTATGTGTTAGTACTGCCAGTTCTGAAAGCTACTAGGTTTACTTTCATCTTTTGTATGTGTTAGTACTGCCAGTTCCACACGCTAGTAGGTTTACTTTCATCTCCTATATGTGTTAGTACTGCCAGTTCTACTAGCTACTTGGTTTACTTTCATCTTCTGTATGTGTTAGTACTGCCAGTTCTACAAGCTACTAGGCTTACTTTCATCTTCTGTATGTGTTAGTACTGCCAGTTCTACAAGCTACTAGGCTTACTTTCATCTTCTGTATGTGTTAGTACTGCCAGTTCTACAAGCTACTAGGCTTACTTTCATCTTCTGTATGTGTTAGTACTGCCAGTTCTACAAGCTACTAGGCTTACTTTCATCTTCTGTATGTGTTAGTACTGCCAGTTCTACAAGCTACTAGGCTTACTTTCATCTTCTGTATGTGTTAGTACTGCCAGTTCTACAAGCTACTAGGCTTACTTTCATCTTCTGTATGTGTTAGTACTGCCAGTTCTACAAGCTACTAGGCTTACTTTCATCTTCTGTATGTGTTAGTACTGCCAGTTCTACAAGCTACTAGGCTTACTTTCATCTTCTGTATGTGTTAGTACTGCCAGTTCTACAAGCTACTAGGCTTACTTTCATCTTCTGTATGTGTTAGTACTGCCAGTTCTACAAGCTACTAGGCTTACTTTCATCTTCTGTATGTGTTAGTACTGCCAGTTCTACAAGCTACTAGGCTTACTTTCATCTTCTGTATGTGTTAGTACTGCCAGTTCTACAAGCTACTAGGCTTACTTTCATCTTCTGTATGTGTTAGTACTGCCAGTTCTACAAGCTACTAGGCTTACTTTCATCTTCTGTATGTGTTAGTACTGCCAGTTCTACAAGCTACTAGGCTTACTTTCATCTTCTGTATGTGTTAGTACTGCCAGTTCTACAAGCTACTAGGCTTACTTTCATCTTCTGTATGTGTTAGTACTGCCAGTTCTACAAGCTACTAGGCTTACTTTCATCTTCTGTATGTGTTAGTACTGCCAGTTCTACAAGCTACTAGGCTTACTTTCATCTTCTGTATGTGTTAGTACTGCCAGTTCTACAAGCTACTAGGCTTACTTTCATCTTCTGTATGTGTTAGTACTGCCAGTTCTACAAGCTACTAGGTTTACTTTCATCTTCTGTATGTGTTAGTACTGCCAGTTCTACAAGCTACTAGGTTTACTTTCATCATAAAACCTTTTATTTGAAACATATTTTTATAACGCTGATAATTTTCAAGTTATACGCACTTTTTTTTTTAAACTTTTCGAACATTAAAGGTAAAGTATTGTTAACTGCAAGAGAAAAAAAAATGTTGATGGTTGTCAACGTTTCATGAAGCCTCGAACCATAAAAAGTGATTTTTGCAATGCTGTCTGTCTGTGTGTCTTTTTGACCCTAAAATTAAGAGTGGCTTACTAACAATTTTTATTAAAATTCTTATCTAGGCGTTGATTAAGATTATAAATAAAATGACTTTTTTAATTTTCCCATTTGAAATTACATTTAGGGTACTTTTACAGAAGTGGAAATGTCTCCGCGACCATTTGAGATACTAAATAACTTAGCATTGCAAAATTGTAGCACTATTATAAATTAAAAAAACTTTTATTTGAAACACATTTTATGTAACCAATAGTTTCTGAGATTTTGGCAAATATATTAATACAATTTTGTGAGCTTTAGCTGTATAGAGATACTACTTATGTTTTGACGCAATAATTATTTAATGCCATAGAGTAATTAAATATTAGTAAGTCTCTCAAAATTTTATATTCTTTTTACTTCCTCTTAGGGTAAATGTTTGTACAGCAATGATTTATCTTTATCATTTTAGACTCAATAGTCAATATTTACATTTTTATATTGGTCAAAATACATAAATGAGGAACTTAATATCAATGCGATGACCTGAAGATGTGCAATACCTAATAAATAAAATGTCAACAATTTTAACCGGAAGTTGAAATTTTAATACGAAGTTTTGAGCCTTGTGAACCCAATAGCGATATTTTTATTGGTCGAAATATACAAATGAGGACATTAATAATTCTTTGAACATAAAATTATAAAATTTAAAACCGCTAGACAAAAAAGTTTTACCTAAGTATAGCGCAATTTCCTAGTGTATATATATTTTTTCACACATATTACGAACTTTGAGTAAATATCTCAATTTTTAAACAATAGAGTGAGAAAGTCCGTGCGGAGCCTTGTACCATTTATTTCTACAGTCGCAATACTTTATTTTTAAGTTTTCGAAGACTAAAAACATATAAATATACTTACATATTTTCAATGATAAGTAATTTAATATCTCAAAGATTTATGGAGATATAATTAAAGATTAGAATTTACGCATCAGTACGGAACCTTTAAAATCATTTTGATGAAAAGTTGAGGGCAGCCATTTTATTTAAAATATTTATCAATGCTTGTAAATGAAACTTAATCCAAATCATTAGATCCAATTATGATAAAATTGATTTTTTTCTCTTTTCACCATCAAAGAAATTACCCTTAATTCTAGGGTTAGATAACCAATTCCCAAAACTCCCCACGGCAACCTTATGAAAGCCCTAGGTACCAAGTTTTAGCCCAATCGGTGAAATAGTTTAAGCTCTATCCCGAGGTACAGACATACAGACGGCATTGCGAAAACAACCTTTTTGGATTCGGGGGATCATGAAACCTCAATATTCATCAAAATCTTGAGTTCGATTTTTTGACGATCGCAATACTTTCTCTACTTGTAAGGTAGTGAGAAAGTAATAGTCATAATGATATTATTTTTGGAGTAATCTCCTTGATTATTATTGATAACATTGTAATCATAATTTAATATTTATTCCTTAACATAATTCCTCCTCTTAATAAAGATACCAAGTGTAAAGGCAGGTGCACAAAGGCGCTGAACAATACTAGCTACTTCCATATATTGTTCGTAACCGAATGTTCAATTGTCCACGTGTAATTTAATTGTCAAATCATCTGTCCACGCATACTCTATATTCGTTATTCGTGGACAAACACGTGGGAAAGGCAAATGATTGTGTAGAATATAAATGTAGTTTGAATATTATGTAAAAGATAAATACATATTATAAAGTGTGTAAAAGTTTATTTGCCTTACCTCTATATTCAATGTTGCGATACAATGGTAAATTGGCCCAAGAAAATGTTCTTTCTGTGTGTATGTAAGAAACCAATTTTGGTTAAAAGATCTCATCTGCACCCACTCCTGATTTCATTGATTGCCTTTTATTTTTTTAAATCATTCGAAAATAACTGTTCAATGGTGCAGTTAAACTTTAACTTTTCCTAAAATCAACCCCCTACATCAAATGTTTGTAAGCGAAGTGTAGCCATAGTGGCAGGCGATTATTCGTCCATTTAGACGTGTGGTAGTTCACCGACTCAAGGGGAACAATGTTCATTAATCGCTATGCATGACAAATATTTGTGCATAAACACTAATAGCTTATCCACATTTTGTGATTCATAGCGAACATAGAATAATCGTGGATGAACTACGCACAGGTGGAGGAAGACACCTTAATATTCGCTTAGATCAAAGGGGCTCATTTTATTTTAATTATGTTTTCGCTAAGCCCTTATTTTTAACAACCATTATTATTAATGTAATATTGATAAATAAATCATAATTATTTTATAAACAAATTAACGATATTCAAGCTAATCCCTGATTTTTATAGAAAGCCCTCTTTCGACCAACAACATTGAGTGAAGTTCCGTTTATAATTCAAGAAATATATCTCACCAGTGGATCATTGAAGCGATGGCTGCAGATTATTGCACTAAAATACATTCTAAACTTTTTGTTGGGTAAAGTTCTATAATAAGCCCTCATTCACTTTCTAGTAAAAGTTTACTCATCAGGGACTATCAACTGTACACACACACAAATATATATATATAAAGCTGTCGGTGTTTAGCTCGAATCAACGACCCCTCTCCTAGCTCTCTTTCTATTTGTTGCACCAAACCATCCAAATAAGAATTTGAACTGTTCTTATTTTCAACCAAAGATAAATATTTTATTTACCGATATACAATAACAAATTATACACAAATCATGATTTCCATGATGATGTAAACAAAGAATGATTGCACGTATCAGCCACTGACCACACACAAGGAAAATATGGATGATTCGCAAGGAAATTTGGGTTTTAGTTTTAGGCTACTATTTTTTCTGGCATTTTGGAGCCCTAACCTTTAAAATGAGTGTTGGTGGGTCAAAATCGGTAACACAGTTTTCTCGTAATTTTAATTACCGGGAATGGGCTTATAAAATTATATACATACGTTTTAGAGAAAGAAAGAGGGTGAAAGATTAAGGAAATATCAGTGTGTGTGTGTGTGTGTGTGTGTGAGTGTGAGTGTGAGTGTATGTGAGTGTTTGTGTGAAGATAGTTAGGGTACACAAAACATTACTATGACGTATTACCTATTCAATATCAAGTGATAACATGGAAACATATTTGAACATTGTGCTTAGTATTTTCGCGTAATTAACTAGTTAACTTTTAAATTTGCGAATCATAGTCAATATTGTTGATTTAAATGCTAATTAACGATAACATTCCAATAACAAGAAATGTTTCTCCAGTCTAGGAAGTGTATTCTCTTAATCAAAAACTCTAGGTAAAATATGGTCTAGGACCAGCCATTACAGTGAACATTTTGTAATCAGAGGTAAATATTCATAAATAAAGAAGAGAAAGTAACAATGCAAACAAAATGCTACATTTATAACCTACAAACATGGTTTGCTTAGTATGTACACATTTTTACCATGATTTTATATTTGTTGTACCGTAAAACATAAGTAAGAGTTGAGTTATTCTTTTTAACCAGAGAGACCTGTTTTATTAACAGAATGAGTTATTATGGCTAGCCAGGGAGAGATGTTTTACTTACATTCACGAATCAGAGTTTAAATGGTGATGTAAGCAAGGAATGAAAAGCTGAACATTCTCTGGAAAAATAGGACTTTCGTTGGAAATTACTGTTTTCCCCATTATCCTGAACCCCTAGCCGTTAAAATAACGTTTGTAAATATCTATTCAGCCATTTACTGTTTTTTTTAGAAGGAAAGTTCATCTTAAAAGTTATCAAGAGCTTCCAATAGTACCTCCTAATGACCTAATGAATTACTGTGTAATTTCTCTTTCCACGATTAATTAGACGGGCTAGTAATGTAGATACAATGGATACAATCATTATTATTGTAATATTTTTTCCCACCATTGCGGCAACATGGGTTTCCAGTTTTCAGATAACAGGTTCCCTATAAAAACCAGATAACAACTCATTTTGTTTGTTTGTTTATAAGTATTATTTATCAAAACATCAAGTAAATGTAACTGAACAAATAGATCAAAAAACACACCAGCCCCGTGGGGCTCTAAAATGTTATCTCGCCAGATAAATAATAAACACTACATACATTAAAAGTGGCGCCCCAACGGACTAAAACCACTAGCTCCTGTGGATTAAAAAAATAATACACCCCATCGCTCATATGGGACTAAAGTGGCCTTAATTTAATATAATAAAATAAAACAGTAAAATATAGGAAACAAAGGACATTGAGCACTAAGATATTCAACAAAGGGGAAGAGGGGTTGGTTTACGTGCGGAGCTGACAACCAACTAAAGAAAACAGTCGACGCGGAAGGCGCCAGGCACCTCCCACCCTACCAATCCAGAGACACTGACTGCCGACACGCGCCCGTCACCCAACAGAATATACAAAATGACGACACAGGACCGGCACGAACCTTGACTCACAAGTGATGGGCAGGAGGGGAAAGGTTTATAAAGAAACTTAACCACACCGGAAGGGTCAGCGACAAGCACAGGACAAGATGAACAACATATTACACAGAAAATATACAAAGTACCAGTGGAACTGATAAATTATAACCATCAAAATTGAACCATTGCTCTGCCCATTACCGGTTGGTGTGGGCCAGGAGGTATATTATTTTCTGTACACCCCCAACACGCACACAGTCTCACCGCCTGGAATCTGTACCAGCCCGGAGGTCTTGCAAGGCACCTAAGCGGAATCCCGGTGGAATCGGCTTCAGACTCGTTTAGGAGCGTCCCCTCGCCCCCCCCCCCCCCCCCCCCCTGGATTACCCCC
>CABFOV010000847.1:142352-152764 GCA_902141375.1 Timema poppense
GGGGGGGGGGGGGGGGGTCACTACGCCGTCTGTAATGCGTCTGTGAGCTAGAGCTATCCAGCGCTCGCGAAAAGAATCTCACTGCCAGCCCATGAATGATCATATCCAAGGATTGGAGGTCATACGAGTCTAGCAGGGCTCGGGTTCTGGGAGGGAGTTCAAGCATCAACCTTAAAAACGGGAGGGTAAATTACTCAGAAAGGGAAATAGCGGTAACGGAGCATGTAAGAGCAGGCAAAGCCAGTATACAACAAGAGAGACACAATCTAAACTTGCGGATGCAAAAGAGGGGCTAATTCTAACATGACACCCCTCGCTTTTCCCGCAGACACTCTCAGGTTTGAGTCCCAGCTAGAGCGGCGATCCAGCATCAGTCTCAGATACTTGACCAATTATGACCACTGAACCACTTCTCGCGCCCCCCGGAAGGGTTGTAGGGGTGGAGGTCTGCGACGAGTGAACAGTTTCGCCAACGTCTTCGTACCATTCACGGCTAGGGATCTGGAATTGAGGTAGGCGATTATACCTCTTAGTGCCAATGTAAGCCTAGCCCAGATTATCGCAGCATCAAAGGACGTCGTCAGGATAGCTGTATTCAAACTTAGAACTATAGAATATATAGAATAAACAATTTGACCGTGTGAAAGCTTTATTTAATTTATCTTTATCCTCACACCGGCGTGCACGCGGATTAAGATATCAATCCCACTGCGTTTATAAATGGTGGGAATGTTGGGGTTCAAATACCATAAAAACTTAAGTTCAAGTATTATTATTAGGGGGAATTTTGATTGTATGAATATTAGTTTGTTGGTCAATCTGTACTGAGGTTAACATTTACTGATCCTAACGGGCAAATCCTAGTGCTAGATTTTATTAATACATTTTATTTTATTGTAAACTATTATTTTCTCTTTGTAAACATTTCACTCGGCTAAACTAAAATTTAAATATTATTTTAATAACCTTTATAATTCAAGGAATTTTAAAACTTGCATTTTTCATCTTAATTCTGAATTAAAATTGCAGGAAAAAAGAAAGTCTACGTCACGAGATGACGTCAGCTTTAAATGTTCAAGAAGAAATGTGTTTGTTGACAAATATGAGCCGTTGAAAAACTGAGTTTCGACACTGACGTTTCCGGGACTATCTACCATTCCAAAACTGGTATAAACTGGTAAGTGGCAGCTACATTTTCATTTACTAATCGAACTACGTTTTACTTTAACTTTTTATACAACATTTATTATCTTTTCAGATGGTTTTAGAATTACTAAACTTTGTTAAATGTGACATATTATTCAAACTTCAGGGCTGGGTTTTTGAGGGCCGCAAAGAATGCTGGATGGCACCAAGAGATTGTGAGGAGTTTGGCACCAAAGTGCTGGTGGAAGATAGTCACGCTAAATTTAAGTCCACAATTAATTTCAAGTGTCAACTAGTAAAAAGTGATAATTCCGGTGCCAGACACATTAAAAACGACAAAGAGCGACAGACCATCGCAAATATGGTCGCAGCTCAAGGTGGAACTGTAATTTTAATTCTATATTTTAAATTGTGAGTAGTTTAGGCTACTGATTATCAGTAGCGGATTTAGGCTTAGACCCGTGAGGCCCGGGCGTAGGGCGGCAAATTTTGAGGGGCACCAAAATTTTTAATTGAAATAATTTATATTTTAATTACAAGCAATTTATTATTAATTCTATATTTAATTGTTATGTTAAAAAAATAAATGTTTAATTTATACCTGAATTAGATTTCTTATTATTATTGTTATTATTTTCATTATTTTATACATACACACAAATATATGTATATATATATGTTTATATATATACTGTTACAAAAAAAAAGGGCGCCATATCGTCTCGGGCCTAGGGCGTCCTCAAACCTAAATCCGCTACTGATGATTATTAATTTTAGAAAATTCTAAGTTATTAAAATATGTATCTGACAATTGTGTTCAAATTGGATGTATTGTGAGTATTAAACATGTTAACTAAAACTGTATGCCTACTTTTAAGAGACAAATTCATTCGGTTCAAAATGGTCTCGTGTTAAAAAAACAACTCAATTTTATTTCTTTAAAAAGGTTTTGGATAATAGTTTTCAAACATTTGATTTTTTAAATGGCTCCAATAATTAAAAAAAAATAATATCTGGAGTGTAGGAGAGATTGGGGGGCACATATGAACATTAAAAATAATCGAATTTCTCTCAAAGAGAGAGATTTATCATTTAAATTGATTATATGTGCTATAGGACGCAGCACTAGCGCATATTTGGATGGTAGTTTCCCTCCAATTTTCAGTAAACTGGAAATAATGTTCATTTTACTGATTTTAAGGTAAGAAAACCAAATAGTTCAATTTATTTGTTTAAGGGTGTATATTTATCAAACATTTATTTTTAGATAACTTTGTGAGTTAAATAGAACATAGAGCTCCCACATTTATACATTATCAGATAAACACATTTATTAGTGATGAACATATCAATTGATTTTTAGTATAGTTTTATTAATTTTTGTACCAAGGGGAAGATTTGAACATACCTAAGGGGGCACTTTTGAACAAACTTATATATACATTATAGTTTACTTAGAGCAGTTTATTCAAAGTTGTCATGGCCCTACAATTTTTGGAACATATCTAGAGGCCTATTATTACTTTGTTTTGGTTAGGCTATATTATATATACCCATGTATATATTTTTTTTGTTAATATTCTGTAGGCCAGCAAGATAGTGTGGACCTATATTAAGAAACGAACAAAACCTGATGTTCAAGAAGAGGCTGTATTAATGGCTGTAAAGGCAGTGATGGAAGGAAAACTTTTGTTTCAGGAGGCCGCCGAAACACATCGCAACACTCATACAGCTCTATATTATAGAGTTAAGAAATGCAAAGAGTTTGTTGGTGAAGGACATAACCCAGAGAAAGACTCAACTAGGTCTAATCCTGACTACTCAAGCAAACACAGAAGCCATTAAATTTTTACAAATGAACAGAACTTGGGCTTTGGGGGAGGCATTCAATCAAGTCTGTAGCAAGAATGAAATTTTGATGGAGAGAGCGGGTTTGTGGTTACACAGCCTCCTAAGCCATGAAGGCCGAGAATATTTATTAATATTAAACGCTTTTATAAATCATTTGGAGTAGTTTTATAGTAATTAAGAAATTTAAATAATGCAAATGGTATTGAAACTATTATTTATATGTTTTTTCAATTATTAATTTTGTGTGTAATGGTAAACCATTTGAATATTAGGCTTAAGTCTGAATCCTGGTCTTAAAATGTAGCATATACATTCGACCCATCTTCAATGCTAAATATTTTAGTTATACTTAATATTATTTTAATTTATATTAAAATATTTGTGGGGTTGGGGAAAGAGGGGAGAGGGGGTCAAGTACCCTGTTTGCCCCTCTCCACCTTGGGTTCACCACTGCTTACAGAAAAAGATATGTGTAAATATCTTAGCAATAGACAAATGACATAGCGATAGAGTATTAATATTCTGAGATAATCTCCCCTATGCTAGTCAGAATTTACGCATCTAAATAGCTTCTGGAGCATAAATTCTAAAGTTGGGTACTCGTTTGTCTCCAAGCAGCATTGTGCGAGATAAGTTAGGATTTAAGAAATAGTTTTAATTGCAACGTTAGTTGGACAATCCACCTGATTCCCTCTCACCAAGATCCGTTGGGCGCTTGATCGATGTATCACTTAATTTTACTCTTATTATGATTGTTTGCTTTGAGTATTGCTAACTGTGTGCTTTTAATTACACTAGGCTAATTGAATATGATCTATCTCTCTTATGCATTCAGAAATTTGACCATACCACTCTTAGCCCCGACATTAATATTTACTTAAATTTCTAACCATGTAGATATAATTACAATTTGAGGACCACCTATGTGGTCTAGTGACCATAGGCTCTGGCTACGGACCCATAGGTTTGATTCCCGGTGCGTCCAGATTATCTGGGAAGCAGTGTGTCTGGAACGGGTTGGATTCATCCTAGGGTGGATAAATAAGGGGCTACTCGAATAAAGTAGTAGTGGCTCCGGTATAGAAAGCCGAGCTTAATGGATGGAGTCATCGTTGTGCTGACCACATGACACACTCTATCAGCAAGAGTCGGCACTAATTCGTCAAATAATTTGGAAGCCAGTCGGTNCCACATGACACACTCTATCAGCAAGAGTCGGCACTAATTCGTCAAATAATTTGGAAGCCAGTCGGTAGGTATAGCCTGAAAGCGGGCTGACACCATGGAGTTACTTTTATTACATTTTGAGTGGATGTTAATCATCGTTATGGATAAATAAAAGAAGATAGAATATGGGAATGGGGAAGGGGGTGGGGGGATCATAATTTCCAGATATAGCATATAGTTAAAGGGAAATAATAAATGTTCGAAAACCACTATTCTATATGTACACATCTTCAAATATAGCCCCTGGAAATAATCCTTTGACGTTCTTGGACAACGGTGGTTGAGGGTCCCCGGCCCCCAAATCTCCGTTGCAACTTTTAGAGTACAGCACACCTATTAATTTTGCTCAGAATACGCCACTGGCAACCAGGAAGTTTAGGACTTGCAAACAGTCCACGTAGTGGATGGATGACAGGTCCTTTGTTCCTTCAGGTTTTAGAGCATGTGCAAATAATACTCATTCCACAAAGAGAAACCCAATTTTGATATTAATGGACAGTCATTAAAGCCACTGTATACTCAATGCAATTTTATATGCAAAAAAAAAGGCATTTTCCATGTACAATTTCCCCCACACTGTACTCACCGCCTCCAACCTCAATGGTCCATTCAAATCAAAATTGGCTGTTGTCTAAAATTATTGTTTGATGATATCAGTGTTGTGTATTTTAGTGACATTGTACTAAAACTACCACAGCCAAGTTTTATTGGAGGAACTGCTTGTGTTGTTTCTTTCGTGGCTTTTTAGTTAGATTTTGGGGACTGCAAAGTAAAATAGGGGTTGTCAAATTTGGACACAAAAACATTTTAAGAAGTAGTGATGGCTTAGGCCTATAGTTTATAGGCCCTATATTAAAATACCATTATTAGAGTAACTATAACCATGTATTTAATAAATGGGTATACAGGTATCACATATTTGGTTAACGTTGATTTAAATTTTAGTTTTATCATTTTCACTATATTAGAAATTGGTAATAAACCTAGATTATCTTTCTTAAATTTTTGTTCTAAAGTAACCCATACCTGTTCAAATCTACCCCACAAGTTTAACAAAGCAGGTTAAAAAAAAATATTTATGTAAATTTAGATGACCGGTATTGACTTAAACATTGTGTTGTAAGCTCAAAGTAACAATGCAGCACATGGTGCACTCTCAATCACAAAACCATGAACACATAAATTTAAAAAAAATGCTTATTCAATTTTTGTTCATATGTAACGCCCTATCCCCTATTTCATATGGTTAATAAAACAAACGTTTGTTCTTCCTGAGAAAAAAAAATTATATAAGGGTGGTTTACTGAAAACTGATTTTTTAAAATTTTGTTCCAAACTAAAATTAGCTATGAGAAAGTTTGTAAGATTTTGTCGTGCATTTTATTTTAAACTTATCATCAACATTATTAAGAATAATTGTACTGTAGGCGGCGTATAATATATGACTCAAATTCTGGGAAAAGAGAGCAGCATTACACCTGCAATGTTGCATATCAACTTAATGTGAGTGACCTGGTGGTCTAGGAGCAAGGTGTCGGACTTCTGTGCTGGCGTCCAGGGTTCAAACCTCGGTCCTGACACAGATATATCTGATCGCCAAACCCTTCCTTCACCTCTGGCAAGAAGTGTATTAATCACAACTTGTGAATGTGTGGAATGCCAGGCCTCCACCGTGGTTCGGATTCCACGTTAAACTGTAGGATCCTCCATTTCATCTCACAATCACCCTACCTTTACACATTACCGTAAGTGCGTATAACCCGAACGGGTAGTAAGACGCGGTGCTAATAATAATAACTTGCGGAAAGGGGTGAGAGGAGTGTGGAGACACAACCACCCCACTGGACAACCCGTCAGCATCGTAATGATCTTGACCAATAATTTTCTTCTTCCTCATGCGACATCTTCATTTTATTTTGTCTCACTTGTTTTTCTTATACCAACTTCATTATGAGGGGAAAATCCCAATTTGTCTAAAAAAAAAATGTTATGTAGAATTTTTTCTTTGTATAGAACAGCTTTTCTATATAATGTCACGGGGATTCACCAAAACTCCAATACATAGATGATTTCGATATACGGAAGTTCTATACATGGAAGTCCCGCTGTATTCTCGTCTTGACCTTTTAGTAATCATCGAAACACCCCGTCAGGCTAAATTAATCAAATACTGCCCAAGAGTGTTTCTCAGTTATATATTATATGCCTCCTTCAATGATGAAAAAGATATTTCAGGCTTAGTTGAAGTTCCTTGTGATGTCGTTAATACGCGTAGAATTTCAAAAATGCATTTATAAAATGTTGTACCACACTGAGCTAATCCATCAATAGCTGTATTAGCTCAGTCAATATTGGCCCCCTTAATCCACTTAGATTTACAGAGCTCACCCTCATTATAAAGTTAGTAGGGTTAGGATAGTTTTCTTAATAAAATTGCATAATATCTTTAATCAAAGGGTGTGATTGTGGTATCATGCATTGTCGTGGGATTCAATAATATAATCTCTGGATTTCTTTACCTAATGTCTTGAAACTGTGAATTTTGTTTATGTGCACTACGTCCTACTGCCCGGACGGACAATGTGTATTTTTGACTTCTAAGGTAGATAGGAGGAAGGTATGGAAAGTTCTTTAACACATACAGGTCAAACCAAGTGCGTCTACGTAAGTTTCGTATCTCTAGTTCTATTTTCATAATAAATGTGATTTAATGCAACGACAAACAGAACATACATTATGTAATGTAAAGAGAGGCACAATAAATTGAAGTAGGAAACTTGGTTCCATGTTAACACAAACCTTGTTATTTTGATGACGTCCTCCACCCTATTTACTGGCTTCATGGTCACGCCCATCCCTTGGGAAGGTAACGTTACGCAACTCCTACATCCCTTGACGTTACAGAGATATCTCTTTCTGTGCGGCGTCCCCAGCTCTTTCTACGTTCCGTTACGGAGACATTGTTTAATCTCATACGAGTCTGGTAGACAAAGCTAGCAGACGGTGTTAAATTAATGGGGGACTGTGATAATAATAGGGTTTTGGGGCGAGGCCCTCAAGCGTTTGAGGCAGACGAATTCCAGTGGGTGCTTTACACAATCACAGAGTATTGACTAGTTAAAGGATGTTTACTTGGTAAATATGAACACCAAACTCCAAAGACGCTAAGTTCACTCCCCCCCTCCCTCCCTATTCCCAAAGAACGCGAGGGTAAGCGTGTGCGAGGTCCACTTTTTCAATTCAAAGCGAGCTCGAATCAAATATATTAAATATTCTCGAAGCCGAATCGAGGTTTGAAAATTTTCTTTTAGTATTTTATGCTTGAAAATGTATTATTTTGTGTTTACTTATATTACTTCACGCACTAAAATTACTTGGAAAATGTTCTATTGCACCATTGTTTGTAAAATTTCATGTTAATCTGCCAAATAAAACTATTATCACAACTTGCAATTCAATTAATTGTTTTTTTAATTCGAATATTAATTTTTAATGTATAAATAAACTTAGATTGGCTGTAATTGAAAATAACTGGAGTATTTTAGCTGTCAATATTTTTATTGACAAAGCTTCGAAGCCGGAATTTGTTTCGAAGCGAAGTCGAAGCTAATGTTTGTTTCGAAGTCAAGTAGAAGTAGTAGAAATAAAATATAGCCATGGGAATGTACATGGATCGAACTTTTGTCAATTTCATTATGTAACATTACATCAGGTCAAGAGTTTCCACGAACGTAACTACAGTAGGCCCATGGCTTCTTTGGTGCTGACTGACATCTTTGAAACGTTACCAGACCAAATTATGTATACCTACGCCGGACCAAATGATCTGTAAAAACATGTGTTTAGCAGCTGTCACTTCTGACGGTCAAAATTTAGGTATATACATGAATGTTGACTGTCAGAAGTCAGCTGTGAGCTGTCAGTCAGCACCAAAGAAGTCATGGGGCTACTATAGATACAAAGCCTGTTGGGAAGATTGTACTGCACATGCACGACATGACGCCCGCTGTGACGCGTGAGATCAAGACAGCCTGTCAGATACAATCACATTCTACAACTCACAGGTACTTGTGTGTGATCGAGTCACTGAGCACAATAAAACTATTTCCTCCACTGTTGAACGTCACTTTGTGTCCAGAGTCATGGTTTTTTTTTAAAACCTTTCCAACACTCCCATAATTATTTATTATAATTTCTATATTCCCTGATTGACAAACAATTATTACTCCTTATTATTTTTTGGTAGGAGAGAATCAGTGTTCATTATAGGTTTACAAGGGAAGGCAATAACATTTCCAAATTATTAATTTTTATATTAATAGTTAATGGCATGTCTGAACTACATCAGTCTGTAGATCAGTTTGCGGGAAGGTTGGCCGGTAATAACGAATCGTTGCCCAGGGTAAGCCCGAATGTACTGATCGTAAATGATTTTTCATATAGGCTCTTTTCATGTCCTGATGAGATGAGGGCATGATGGAAATATGATGGGGGGAAACCAATGAAAATCTTAATCAAACTTAGGCTTAATTAACCAAACACTTGTGACCATGGAAATTATTCCCCTTTCGAAAAAAAAACCCCAACCCTAGTACCAGCCGGGAATTGAGCCCATGACCTCTAGCTCAGAAGCCAGCGTCTCTTACCACTACACCATTGAGCCGATTTTTCTGATTATGCTATATTTAAAAATTTGAGGGAAATGTAGTGCAATATAGTGTCGATATTTGATAATACTTTAAAAAAGGTCACAGCTAGCTCTATCCCATTATCCCTGTTGCGATGATTGCCTTTAGGACCAATGCCGAGCATTGCAAGGTGGGTAGGGACCATACTTATGCTGCATTTTATAACCAACTACTAGGAAATAATAAAAATTAAGAGGCCACCATACTAATAAAAAGATATACCGGAACATGTGCGTCTTATTGAACTAATTTATCGGCAATTAATAGGAGTACGTTGAAGGAAAAAAGATCCAACAGATTTAAGAGTGTCTCTTGGATTATATAGTTTTTTTTTAATTCAGCAACAAGACAAAAAATACTAGACTAAATTAAAACCATAGGGTCCTTGCTATGAGCTGTGAGATAAAGATTTCGTGATAAAATCCTGTGGTCACAACACAAAAACTTAAGATATTAGTTAAATTAGAATCTAGATTGGCTCCAGCTAGTGCTACTGCAGTGTGTTGGCTGATCGAGCGCAAGTCCATTATTGGTAAGGATAAGGGGGGGAGCGAGAGTGTCGAACAGAAGAAAAACAACTTGCTGGGAAGTACACGGGGGAGAAGAGAAGTGAGAGCGAACCTGAGGTATCTTATTGATCTTGCTATTTTGTAGTTTAAGCAAAAAAATAAAAATAAAAAATAAGATTAATATTGATGAAAACAAACAAGAAGGCGACTATTGGCAGGAGAAAAGGTGTCACAATCTTGAAAGATATGCCTACCGTACTAAAAGGTAGTAAACAGTAGCTTATAACTAATACGTTAATCATTAAGGTCTTAATTAAAGAGGTGAGAAAAGGTTTGTAGTAGGTATAAGTTTAAGAGCTAAACATCAAGATTACAATTAATGAATTATAAAAACATAGTTTTATTAAAATTGTGTTATTTTATATTTTTACAGAATGTGGTGACACTTACCCGCCTCTTCCCCCTATCGTGTCAAAATTACTGAACTTGTTAAACATAAACTATAGCTGTGGCGTGTAGTAAGTTAGAATAACTTCAATATAAGCATCGTCCCACATAGCATTTTAAAATACTTAGGAAGGAGAAGGGGTTCGTAATGGGGGGAAATGCCCCATACTTTTAAAATACTGTGATGTGAGGGAGAGGTATTTAAATAAATATAAGTTAGCCTCTATTTAACAATTAAACATATTTAATAAAAATCCGATATATTTTTAAATTCTACAATATCACAAAATAAGGCACATAGCAGTAATTGAACTATTATCTAGTACTATGGATGTCTGAGCTTGAAGCTAATGCAGTGGCGTATTCTCTGGGTATGCTAGTCCTGCGCTACATACCAATAAGGATATGGACTAGTTTTTTGTTTAATTCAATGCTGTCTGTGCGACCTGTGTAAACACCAAAGTTTAAATTGTTAATAAATATACATGTAATGAATTATTAATTTTAAAACTAATATTGGTTCATATTCCAAGAATACTGTGTT
>CABFOV010000848.1:0-85815 GCA_902141375.1 Timema poppense
GTGGTAATGAGGAAGATATAATTTAGAGGATATATACCTACATTTGTTTGTAGTTTGAGCGGGAAACTATTTATATAAAATAAATCCCTCTTCACCTGGATGTGTTTCTAGCCCTGACCTACCCGTCACTGTTAATCCAAACGAGACGATTCTGATGCATTTGTCAGTTTTCCAATGGGTAGATGTCATGTATTAATTTAGTGTTTTATAATATTGTACTTGACTTTAAGTTATACGATCATTATTTTTAAAAGGTCCTTAAAAGCGTTTGGTTTCTGGTCTTTATCTAAATGAAAAACTATGTTTTAACTTTTAAGCTAGTTCTGGAAAATGTAATCCAAGCATAATTTAAAGTTTAATTCAGTCCCGAATGACAAACATATATGATCTGTCATAAAAATGAAAGGATTCTGAACTGTTTGTCATTATATATGCAGTATTTATCACTATATTTCTCATAATAGTTACACAATACCTAAACAAGTGTTTAAATATTCAATAATTTATTTAAAAGTTAGTTTATATTGTCCAGTTTTAATTTAGCAGCCATTTGATTAAAGAGATATCAACTTTAATAGTTGTAATTTATCAAACAAAATATAAAAATAATGTTTCTTACTTTTAAAATAGTATATTCTACATGTAAAACTACAATTACCTATGAGGATTTTTCTTTTCTTTTTCAGAAACGGCTATGAGGCGTTAAAGTTGATGCCCAAACATGCGGTAGCTCTAAATACGTTTTAGGAATACAAGAGTATGTACAGTAAAATATCAATAAGTCATTGATAATTATTAAGGATATGAAGACCAAACCATTATTATTGAATAATCATAATAACATGTTCTAGTTTGAATTTTCAAATGTATTCTATTCCTATATCCATGTGTCATTTTTTAAAATATAAGAATATAGCTTATTATTGTTAATATTCTATAAATTCGTCAGACAGTTTTTAAGTCATATTTAGAGTCGTACTAGGGAATCCTTAGCTCGCAAGTACATCCGAAAAAGCAAAGGAGTCAGATATTAAAAATTTAAATATGTGGCTAAAAGATCCTGCCTACACATATGATATTCTCACAAGTATAATCAAAGGTGCATGTTTTTTGGAGGAAAGGGAGGCAGGAGGGGGGGGAGGGGCTTTAAAGTGTGAAATGTTTGATGAGATTGTTTGGGTGCTTGGAGAAGTATTGTAAAAAAAGGATGGTGTTCTTATCTTGGAGAATTTTTAAGGATATAAGGTACATATATATATATAAGATATTTAAAATAGGTTTTTATGATAACTAGAGCTACTTCCTTTCAAGTTAAAATAAAGTCATTTACACAGTTTACAATACTGTACCTATACACAACATTTATACATACACACACACATATATATAACTTATGGAGAGTATGAATGAAATGATATGCCCACTAGTTTAGACTTGGATGGGAACAATTAACACCCGTAACCCCTTAATCATGCATTATAGTAATACTAGTATTGCGTGTCTGGACTACACTACTAGTAGCCCAGTTTGTGGAAAGATTAGCCAGTACTAATGTACCGTTGCCCAGGGGACGCCCGAATGTACTAATAGTACATGCTTTCTATGGAGGCTCTTTCCATGTCCTAATGAGATGAGAGGATGGTGATAGTGAGTCTGAAGGTGATAGTGAGTATGAGTGTGATCGTGATAGTGAGTCTGACGGTGATAGTGAGTCTGAAGGTGATAGGGAGTATGAGTGTGATCGTGATAGTGTGGCGGTAGCGGTTACGGTGATAGTGAGTTTGAGGGTGATAGTGAGTATGACAGTGATAGTGACTATGAGGGTGATCCTGAGTATGAGGGGTAAAACCAGTGTAAACTCATAAACCTAGCTTAAGCCTAATCAATCAAACCCTGATGACCGTTGGGGTAATTCCTCTTTCGGGAAAAATACCCAAGATACCAACCGGGAATCGTACCCGGGACCTCTATTTTCGTAGCCAGGCACACGGACCACTACATCACGGGGTCGGTTATTCCAGGGGTGAAATCTGGAACTAAAGCGGTTGGGGTACTCAGTACTTGTTTTAATTGTTTCAAAGCAAAGATTGAAATGTTATCACAACAAATGACACCAAAAGATTACCTTAACTTTGAAAATAACGAGTATTTTTGTGTGTTCAGCATAACTAGTCTGATTATGTTGAGAGCTTTCCAACCGTGGCTTCACAATGAGCTCATGTTCTCCTACTCACGCATTGGCAGAAGACAGTCAGAAATCCTGACCACAGTGCATGACGTCATTAAGAGTGTAAGTTCGATTATTCACTTGTAGCCCTAGAGAACAAGGACTCGCACATTTTTTTCATTGACGTACCAATTTGATTACTAAATATATTCAGTGGACTGCACTACGCCCATACATAGTTTTTAATGCTAAGTAAATATATTGTGTTTATTTATTATTGTACAAAACAACACATTCATGGCCTAGGTTCAAATATAGGTATGTAGGCCTATGTTTAGAACAATAACTGTAAAAAGATAATTAATTATTCATAGATAATAAAAGTAAAATATATATTACATAATAATTAATAACAACATGAAAAATAATGTTGGTTTGACTTACCTATGATTATTGTCTTCCCTCAGGGAGAAAATTAAGGGGCTTTTCTCTCTTAGTCCACTTTTACAACTGTTTTAAATTAATATAACAAGTGTGTTAATAAATCAACTAGCAACTAGATCTATTCTTAAATTTAATACATGTTGCAACCATTATTGTACTATGAAAATTAAACTATAGTATGGTTTTGGTAGGAAGAACAGTAGAAGTTAGTTACTAAAGTTACTAAAACAATGTTAATATATTCATACATAAAGTCATTTCATCTGCAGATGTTACTATTGATAGATATTATCAATATCTATAAAATAACACAAATAATATAGTAAAATATTATCAGAGTTGGCCGCAAAGAAATATGTTTGAATTTTCTCTACTGTTCTTCCAACCAAAATCAGGGTATAGTTATGATTCCTTCAAGGTAACATTACAATATAATCTGTTTTGTATAATTTAATAAAATAATTAACTGCGAAAACTTTTGTTTAGGTTATAAAGAAAAGGAAATCTGAGTTGTTGAACAATAAAGCCACAGACAAATTTGACAAAGAGGACGATATTGATATTGGTGAGTTTTTATTAAGTCATTTTAATAATTAACTATGTAAAATAATTATTTTTTTACCTAAGTATTTAGCTTGATGGAGTGAGAATTAAAGACACCATAGCATGCTTTGTGTTCTCAATTCTCAGCCAACATTACTTATTAGAGTCAATGGAACGAAGGAAATAGTTAGTTACCCCTCTAGGGGATGGGTCTTACTATTGTAACCATCAAAAATTCAACCAGGGTGGCTTAACTTCATTGGGGGAAGAAGGGATGATTCATGTATCAACCACCAGAGGAAAGAGAACATTGTCGAACATGTATTGCCTCTAGAAGAAATTCGAAGAGGGTTTTTACGTCAAAGCATGTAACACCATACTAAAAATAAATCAAACCAGAAAATCGCAGATCATTGCAACAGGGGTAGGACCCTAATCTCCTTTCATTTGGTTTTAATTTTGATATAAAACCAAATAAACATTTTTATTTACATACTAAAATAAATAGTTTTACATAAAAAATTAATATATTCTATGAAAATTCTTATAATTATCGGCAAGATATTTTGTGGGATTGAACCAAACCGTTTAAAATATTTATTATATTAAAAGTTAGTACCACCTTTAGTAAGATTCTGGTAGAAATAACACTTCTGACAACTATATAAACTACTAGATCAATTTAAATATATTGATACGTCAAACCATATGATCTATAACCATCACTTTTGTTAGATAGACCTACTATTAATACTTATAAAATAATATTAGTAATATGGTAAAATGTTAGCAGTGCTGACCACGAAGAGCTATGTCTGTAATTTCTAAACTGTTCTTCCAACCAAAATAAGGGTATAGATCAAACGTGAGTAATATAATACGCATTCTAAAAGACGCGGACCACTCTGTTGAAGGATCTATCACCTCTTCAGGATATAGTTTCCTTTCCTTGTTTTTTACTCTTAACTTTGATCATTAATATGTAATGATGGTTGAATTCTAGAATTGAGATTCTGTGCAAAAATACCTTTATTAATAAAGAAATGACTGACATGAAATAGCATGAACTAGGTCGCGATTATTTGGTTATGGAGAATATACAGATCTCACAATCTATATACATTCGGGAAGGTACTAGGCAAGTTTTCTCGTGTATTTCTACCATTTTTGAGTTTAGAAAGACCAAGTTTATGTTTTACTAAGTAGTGTACTAAAAATACAAAGCTGGGTAAATATCTTCTGTTCCAAATATTAACATATTCATACATATACATGATATATACATAGAACAGTTGTTACGTTAAAATACGTACTACAGTGTATAATATGTCCTAGTTTTATATATACACCCTGTTTACCTAGCTGTTTTCCACTATGCCTTATGATATAGCTTTATTACACAATAACGGTGACCTGGGAGTCTAGGGGTAAGGTGTCAGACTTCTGTGCTGGTGGCCGGGGTTCAATCCTCGGTCCCAGCATAGATTTATCTGATTACCAGACTTTCCTTCACCTCTGACAAGACGTTTATTAATTACAATGTGTGGAATGCCAGGCCTCCACCGTGGTTAGGATTCCACGTTAAACTGTAGGTCCTCCATTTCATCTCACAATCACCCTACCATTACACATTAGCGTAAGTGCGTATAACCCGAACGGGTAGTAAGACGCGGTGCTAATAATAATAATAATAATAATAATAATAATAATAATAATAATAATAATCTCACAATCACCCTACCATTACACATTAGCGTGTGTATGACCCGAATAGGTAGTAAGATGTGGTGATAATAATAATAATAATCATACACAATAAGAACATAGTGAAGTCAGTCTAGGTAAACCGCTAAGTTTCAATCCAAACGAAGTGAACACTCAATCAAATAATAGATATATAAATTATATTACAAGTATATATATTTAATGATGTATTATGGTTGTATTTAAAGTAATATAATCTCAGTATATATAAACGTATAAACATAACTTTGTGCTTATTTTAGGTGCAAAGAAGCGCACTGCATTCCTAGATATGCTGATCTTGTCTTCCGTGGAAGGTCACGAGCTTACGGATCTTGATATTTGTGACGAAGTCAATACATTCATGTTCGAGGTACGTGATAAAGTATAGTATATACTATATTTTAGTATAGTATAATATAGTTATAGTATAGTCTATAACCTAAGTAATACAACATTGTTAACTGTTTAAGCTGTTGATTTGAAGTTTTACATAGCCTACTTTAATTGACATGAAACTAGTTAAACAAAAGAAAATAAAGTATTAACAGGTCAGGGAAATAAATAGATAAATAAACAAACAAATAAGTTTGGACCTGCATAGTTAAATCCACCCCCGACAAAATGTAAGAAGAAAGCGAAGAATGAAATCACAGGAGGACAAAAATGAAGTATTAATCCGCGTCTACATTGGTATGGCTATGTGCACCAATACTGGTGGCGCGACTCGTGATGACTTCGTTAAGTTCTTGCAGGGAAAATCGAGCGTCATCGTGTTTACCACGAACAAATACTCGAAAATCTTAAAACATAACTCACTGTTTCTCGTAAACTATTTGGACAATCACAGTAGTTTTTTCAGAATTTCTGAATCTGGGAAAGTAGTATGCCTATAGTCAAGCCAGCTACTTATACAAGTTACTAACCCATTTACTATACCAATGTAAGTTGTGGCATCGTGTTTCCCGTTATTTGAAAGGCATTTTGTATATAAATTGTCTTAAAAGGTTTTTTTTGCAACTTTCGGAATGTTTGATTAAAGAAATCGAAAAATAGCATAATAGAGGAGGAACAATTTCGTCCTAAAAGGTTGTGTCTTCGTTTGATACCTGACAGATTTGAAACCTTGCTTAACTTGATTTCATCTTTAATCCAATGGTTTGACATACCTTTTAGAGATACAATACCAGTTCGGATTAAGCTAGAAGTCACGATTAACTCCCTAGAAAATATTTCAGAGCTTTAAACAAGAATAGTAAAAAAATAAAATCCTCAGTGAGAAATTCAGGTAGTAGGGGAAGGACAGTGATAAATAAATAGCTTGGGAAGCTATTCACTTTCCTGTCCTCATTGCTGGTACAAGTGCTTGTACTACTAGTATTTTCATATGTGGCTTACATTTGGTTAGTAGCTACAGTAGATCCATGACTTCTTTGGTGCTGACTGACAGCTTTGAAAAGTTACCAGACCAAATAATGTATCCCTACGCCGAACCATATGATCTGCAAAAACATGTGTTTAGCAGCTGTCACTTCTGACAGTCAAAATTTTTGTATACACCTAAATGTTGACTGTCAGAAGTCAGCTGTGAGCTGTCAGTCAGCACCAAAGAAGCCATGGGGCTACTATACCTTGCAAGTTAGTGGTACAAGCAGGGCCGTAGCTAGAGGAATTGGTGCCCTTCCCCCTCCCCAACCATCCTATTTCCACACAGTCATATCGGAGCAGGTGATGGTGTCAGATTGTATTGTATACCTGTTTCAGATGTAATATACTAGCTGTATAGCAAAAGTCTTGCTATTATTATTATTATTATTGTCTTACAATTATTGTCTCAGTTTGCTAATTATATCAAATAGTAACACTTTTTTTTGCACTAAATATTTATTATAATTTAATATTATTTTTTATTAGAAATTAACTTATATAGATAATCATTTACAATAGTCTGTGCTGAATATATGAGCTTAAATAGGTGTTGTAGTAAAAAAAATTGTAAGTAGTTTGAATTGAATAAATATTATTTTTTGTTTATAATTAATTTATACCTTAATTAAGAGAAAATTTAGAAATAACATTATTTTAAAATATTAAGAGAATTATTTTATAGTTTCACCTTTCTAGCTTTAAGAGCAGCAAAATCTTTTACTATTCTATCGTAATTAATATTTTTAGCAATATCTTTTTTTGTTGATAGAATTGCCAGTTGGGTTAATCTGTTTTGAGCCATTGATGACCTTAAGTAATTTTTTATTACTCTCAACTTACTAAAACATCGTTCAACCAAGCGCATTAGTAGCTGGCAATGTTAAAAATAATCTGAAAGCAATTACTAAGTTTGGATAAGATGCGGCTATGGACATTTTGTTGATTAAATTTAATAGGTAAAGAGAGATTTCTTTTAAAAATTCCTGACTTTTTTTCAAATAAATAACTGGCCTGAAACTTAGCACTCTATTTCAGAAGCATACAGATATTTATCATATTTATTAGCTAAATATTTTGCACTAGTTTTTAAATCTTCTACAGTCATAGAATGCAAAGACTTGCCCGTTAAAAAATTAAAGTCATCTAACACTTCACTAAAACATTTAAAAAGCCATTCCATTTGTTCTAAGACTTTGTCCAAAATAATATGAAAGTCCATATTGAACCTTTGTTTGTCAAAATAGTGTCCTTACTTTCTCCCAAAGGGTGACCTGGCGGTAAGATGTCAGACTTCTATGCTGGCGGCCGGGGTTCAATCCTCGGTCCCGACACAGATTTATCTGATTACCAAACCCTTCCTTCACCTCTGACAAGACATCTTGTGAATGTGAGGAATGCCAGGCCTCCACCGTGGTTCGGATTCCACGTTAAACTGTAGGTCCTTCATTTCATCTCACAATCACCCTACCATTACACATTAGCGTAAGTGCGTATAACCCGAACGGGTAGTAAGACGTGGTGCTAATAATAATAATAATAATAATAATAATTCTTTCAAAGTCAGTCTTTTCCTCTTCTTTGCCCTTTTCTCCTCGAAGAAGCAGTCAATTTCAAAAGATGTTGCAGCACAGATGTCCGATGCTTCATCCAATATAACATCAATCCCTCCATCTCGGATGTCTTGTAAAGCATATTCCAATCCAGTCAAGTGAATAACTGCAGGGTCTATGGTCATATCTTTGTGCTGTAGCTGTTCATTCACGCGGGTGATCTGATTAGTATTTTGTCCCACATAACAGAGTAACAAACTTAAAATTAATTTGTTTAGGAAGATTTCTAACCACTGATAAACAATCATGGAATTGAGAGTTGTTAGAAATTTCCTCCAAGGCCCCGATGACTTTATCAAGCTGTGAATAAAGTGCATGAACAGCAGAATATTTGGATACCCATCTTGTATCACAGTGACGCTTGAGAGGGGTAGAAAGTTTGTTGGATAATATTTCTCACCTTTTGACACTGAAAGCAAACAATTTGTACAGTTCTTGTACTGTTCCAACATCTGTAGACACTCCAGCAGCGTGAACACCAACCAAGGTCAATGAATGAGCAGCGCATGGAATAAACGTGCATGGCTGTTAATTGTTTGTATACGAGTCTAGACTCCTGAATACTTCCCCGCCATTTTTGAACCATTATCTTATGTTTGCCCTTGACAATTGACTTGACTTTTTATATAAGCTCTTAAGTTAAGGTAATATATTTTAGCTATTTATAATAATGAGAAACAAATTATATCCCATTTTAAAAAATACCACAATTATTGGACTCACGTATATTTGTAGGCCTACTTGAACTTCGGAAAGCCAATTTGTTGACTGCACAAAAAAATGCAATCAACAATAATTCTGAGAATATGGCACCATTTATATTTTTCTTTTATGGTCATTTCCTGTAGTTCAGTATCAATTATACTGCCCTTTTTAATCCTTTTGTCAAAGTTTTTACAAGTAGCATAGCATTCACGGTGCCCTACATAATTTTCATGCTTTGGAATTTGAGGGTGTAATTTTTTACAGTCAGAAAAAAAATACTGCTTTTGGATTTGCCAAGCATGAATTAGAATGCTTTCCAAATAGCATGCAGGGGAAACAGTAAATAGGTATTTTCTCTCTAGTGTAAATTAGCCAATTTCGCTCTATACTTTCCTCGTTCAAAAGTTTTTTTATGGAACCAACTTCCCGTAAAATGTCTTTTCTCTGAATTAATTGATAAAAGAAAATTACCAGTTTTATTTTGTTCTAGGCCATGCTCAACTAATAAGCCTCTCACAGGGTCATTTAAATCAGACCATGCGGTGGGATCATTATAATTTAGTTGAATTTTGGTTGGTTCATTTTCCAAGTCCTGTTCCTGTAGATCTTCATATTTTATTATTTATCTTTATTATTTAGCACCGCGTCTTACTAACCGTTCGGGTTATACGCTTTAAGTAGGCCTTACGCTAATGGATTGGGAATTGGGAAGGTTGAATCAGAGGACGTGAACCCGCATTTGCGTGGAGGGAGAGTGGAAAACCATTTAGGAAAAACCACTCCCAGTTCACCCGACCGAGACTCGAAACTCGAGCTCCCCGTCCTCGGCAGTCGAGCTCATCACGACTAGCAAGTTAGCCAACTACGCCACCGAGGCGGGTACATCATCTTTATAAGGAGTAAATGTTGAACTGGTTAATATTTGGTGTAAGACTCTCTGAATGTACAATTACACTACCAGTTACATTCTTAGTAACTTTAGTAAAGTTTTCATTTTCTAAAACTGTTGATGGAGATGGCCTACTTTCAATACCTTGTAACCCGCCTCGGTGGCGTAGTTAGCTAACGCACTAGTCGTGTTAAGCTCGACCGGCAAGGACGGGAAGATCGAGGTTCGAATCTCGGTCGGGTGAACTGGGGGTGGTTTTTCCTAAATGGTTTTCCACTTTCCCTCCACAGCAAATGCGGGTTCACTTCCTATAATTCAACCTTCCCAATTCCCAATCAATTAGCGTAATTAGTACTTAAGAGCGTATAACCCGAACGGGCAGTAAGACGCGGTGCTAAATAATAATACCTTGTAGTGGTAGCGCAGTAGTGAGGGATCAACCTTCTTTACCCAAACCAGTTTTTGTCAGTGCTTGGCTTGTATTATGTTATCTGCCTCTTGTTGTTTTATTCTGTTTTCTGCGTTGTGCTCCCCAACAACTTTGTAGGCCCCATTTCGATACATACAAACACACACACCAGCGCACACACGTGGCACAGTGCACCAATTCTCACATCAACACACACACACGTGGCACAGTGCACCAATTCACACGCAAATCAATAAAGCTATACAAATTTACAAACAATGCTAATCAAATAAATGTAATTACAGTGTATCGGCAACGAGCAAATTTCACATTTCAAATCCAAACAGTCACACTCTTCTCGGCTAAATTTGAATTACGTTTGTTCACTAGCATTATTATTATTATTATTATTATTATTATTATTAGCACCGCGTCTTACTACCCGTTCGGGTTTTACGCACTTACGCTAGTGTGTAATGGTAGGGTGATTGTGAGATGAAATGGAGGACCTAGAGTTTAACGTGGAATCCGAACCACGGTGGAGACCTGGCATTCCCCACATTCACAAGATGTCTTGTCAGAGGTGAAGGAAGGGTTTGGTAATCAGATAAATTTGTGCCGGGACCGAGGATTGAACCCCGGCCGCCAGCACAGAAGTCCGACACCTTACCCCTAGACCACCAGGTCACCTGTTCACTAGCAACTTTTCTTACTTGCTCTCTTGGCCTTCTGCGGTGCCAAAACAA
Source organism: Timema poppense (assembly GCA_902141375.1). NCBI lineage: Eukaryota > Metazoa > Arthropoda > Insecta > Phasmatodea > Timematidae > Timema > Timema poppense. The sequence goes on from CABFOV010000848.1 coordinate 10,685, forward strand.
AGAGATCACATTCCTAAGCAGTCACATCCCTTAATTACTTCTGCTTGCCTATCTACACCTTGCTTGGAGTGTTTGTCCTTCTCTGTCACATATTCTTAATAGAATTTTCTGTCAGTGTTACCTAAGCCAAATCTATACAAATATTTTGTGTTTGGATGATTTAAGTTTTTATCTATTATCTGGTACCTTCTATGTTTTCTTCCCCTTTTCCCATCCACTATTCCTTTAATAGTATCCGCCAGAAAATTTTCCCTTCTCAGACAGTGTCCAATCCAATTTCTCTTACTATTTTTAAAACCTCAAATATCCTTCTCTTTTCCCCCAACTCCCTCAAGCACTACCTCATTCCTTACTCTTTACGCCCATCCTATATTTTCCAATTTCCCCCACACATACCTCTCAAACGTTTCCAATATCTACTCTTCCTCCTTCCTTAATGTCTACATCTCCACCCGATAGAATGCCACACTCCAAACAAAGTACTTAGACAGTTTCTTACACAATAATTTATCCTGGGGGTCACACTTACATACGTCTCTTATTTATATTAAATGCTACCCTAGCTATGGCAATTCAATATTTTACATTCTGTCTGGATTGCACATCGTTGAGCATCCAGCATCCCGGATACTTGAAAACTGATACTTGCTTTACTACCTCCACTTCAAACTTAATCTGCATCCTCTTTTACTTCGTGCCAATGTCCATACTTTTCGTTTTTAATCAAACGATAATTCTGTGACTTAGCATAGAAACAATCCTAACGTAGATTACCCTGTCTGCTCTCACACCACATGAATAAACTAGTAATCATCCTCCTTGAGATGTAAATGAAAGTATCTCCGTGGGGACTGGTCATACAGTAATTTGGAGCACCACGTACAAACGATATGTCATTTAAAATATTACTTTCTCAATAAATACACGAAAATTTCCAAAGTCTGTGATCTTGAATAATACATTTTGTTGATAATTTTCATATAGTAACTAATCGAGGCGACGTTGTACCTAAATTGTATTGGTCATTTTAAAGGAAAAATATTGGAAGGGTAAATAATAAATTAAAATAAATTCTTATTTAATTCTAGTTTATGTAAGTTAATTTGTCATACTATTTTGTTCTGCTAGTTCCCGATGTAAATAAGTTGAAACGTCGTCATGATTGATTAATAATTTAAGAATATCAGCCTAAAAGATAACATATTTTGTTGACTAAAATGTGCTGTTTATTAAATCATTTATTTTTATTTCAGGGTCATGATACAATGACCTCGGCGATATGCTTTGCATTGTGGTGTCTTGCGAAAAACCAAGATGTGCAGGTAAACAATTATCAGTAAACATCACCAAATGTGCTCCCATAAATTTATTTGGGAAATGAGGAGGGACTAACTTCATTGACTCATATTATTAAGGAATTTTTTAGTAATAAATTTTGGTTGAGACATTTTAGAATTTATCTTTTTACTAGAATAGATTTATAGCTATAATGGATTTGACATGATTACATTAAGGCACTACACTAAGCATTAGGAAGGAATTTATTTATTTGTTCCCTTCCCACCTTGACTAAGGGTATTTTAACCGCACTTAAAGGGTAGGTATGAGTATACCCACGTAGAAAACTGCCAGATCCGGCCCAGAACTGGAATTGGCCAGATCTGGGAATGCCAGATTTGCCCCAGATCTTCCCCAGTTCTTGGCATATCTGTCCCAAATCTGGGTGTATCTGGCCCAGATCTGAGTATATCTGATCTAGATATGTGTGTATCTGGTCTAGATCAGGACCAGTTCTGGCCAGATATGATTTTTCCACATGGGCTGGGTGATTAAGAGTAAATTCAGGTGCGTTTGCGTAAAAGCCAAAGTTGGAAACAATTTAGAAAAAACATAACTACATCCGGTTGGGATTCAAGCTATACTAAATAAGCTTGACAACCATACTGCAAGCTCACTGTCATGGACTATAGGTTGTTAAACTAATTACTTTAGTTGGATTGGGGGTTAATGCAATGAGAAGATATTTGATATGTTATAATCTGAGGTTTTCTAAAATAAGCTTAAACATGAATTTACCTTATCTATAATAACATTATATGTTTCAGGATATGGTATTAAAGGAGATAGAAAGTGTGGTCGATTGCAAAGACAGAGCACTCGTCTATAGAGATCTACAAGAAATGAAGTATCTCGAGAAAGTAATCAAAGAAACTTTGCGACTGTTTCCTAGCGTTGCTGTTTTTGGCAGAAAGCTTAACCAAGATGTGCAAATAGGTGAGATTGATGCATAACGTTTAATTTAAAAAGGAGGGCGCTTCCAAAATCGTGGACACTTTCTCATATAATAATTTGAGACAAGATTTTAAGATCTGTTGGCAGTAATTTACTCCCGAATAAGTTCTTCTTCGAAAAACAGGGCTATAGCCTACAGTTTTATAGATCATTTAAAACACATTTGAACTCAGTGATAGAGCCATTCCCGATTATTTTTTAGATTTTGAAAAAAATTTCAAATTTCTAAGAAAAAGATTATCTAGGTTCATTTATTTAAAAAACCACTCTTTAGATCTACATTTTTTAAAACAATGATTGTGAAAAATTAATTTCTTCATCAGTAAACAACCAATAACTTTAGAGATAAGATCATGACTTGACCTCAGGGTTTAGTAATAGAGTTTGAAAAAATCCAATAAACCATTTCAGGTGTAATCCCAGGTACAAACAGACATACAAAGTTGTAAGTAAAGATTAGCTTTAAATGGGTTTGAAGAATCTTTCTTTAGGTTTTGTGTGTTTTAAATGTGTCTCTTCATACGAAAAAAATAATATTTCTGAAAGTTCAAAACAATGTGTAGCTGTGGAAGTGTTAAAAAGTGAGTAGTAGGAAGTGAAAAAGTTTAAGAAGAAAAGAACTGAAGATATAAATGGGTTTGTTTCAATCTAGGCTTAACCTAACTTTTCTTTCAGGTTGGTTTCCTTCACTATCACTTATTTTACAATATTGTACAGGGTTTCTATACTGCCTTAATAAACATTTCCATGTCATTAGGCACTAATTAATTTGATCAATTCCATACATTGATTATTTTCCTTTAACATTGGCACATTAAAATCATAAAATAGAAAGTTTGACCACTTATAGCCTGAGAACTCTGATTTTAAATAATCGAATCACTATTTATAACTTATAATTAATTTTTCGCCTGTTAAAATTGTTCAATAAAATATTTACTGTAGAATGACCCTAACTAAAATGTAAAAATTACTTTTTTTTGTTGTCTACTACGTCTTAGTACACCTTTGGACTATCCGCATTATAAAACGAATGGCTTATAAATTAGATACATGTATTTCGGTCAGATTTCCGTGGAGTTTAGGGTGAGAAATCATTTAGTAATAATCACCCTCAGTACAACATATTATCATTCGAATTTAGAACCCAAATATCCTCATTCTGGCAGTTCATTCCATCGTTAGTGTGACACAATTTGGCCAATCAAAGCTGGACGCTGAATTGTTAACAGTGCATTATTTTATGTCACTCCACCCGCAGTGGTGACCACATAGCTTAACGCGTCGGCCTCTCTCAATAAACGTTATGTCAAGGTGTGAATAATGATCGGGTGATGGGTAAGTCATTCCCATGTGTATCAGTGTGTTTCATCCATCTCTCATCTAAACACATTCTGGTGTGATTCATTCCCATTCCTACCTTTTTGAATGTGTTAAAAAGTGCCAAGCGTATAGCGCGGCTGGGTAGTAAGACGTGGATCAAAAAAACAATAGTCACAATATTAACCAGAAATCCATGGCTTTTCAGACAACTACACACTACCCAAGGGAAGTTCTGTAGGGATAATGGCTTACAGCATGCACCGGGACTCGAAACTGTATCCGGAACCAGAGAAGTTTAACCCGGAGAGGTTCGACTTGATCAATCTGGTCCAGGGTAGACACCCCTACCAATACATACCTTTCAGTGCAGGGCCAAGGAACTGTATAGGTGAGTGCAAGGGGATGTCATTTCAGATAAGAGGGGTATGGGATTGGCTTTGTTAGGATTATTGAAGTTAAGAAAAATTGGTTTGTAGCATCAAAGTATTTTATATCATTACCTTGGTAACAATAATAATATTGATAAATTATTAGTTTCAAAACACTATAGCTATTTACAAATCTATGGAATCTCTATTACTGATTATAATTTAATGCTATGTTACGTAACACTTGTTACCGCCCTAAGTTCAAATTATAAGTGTAATGTAATGATAAATAAGGACAGTGGCATCTGGTCTCCTAAAAATGTCCAGAAATAACAAAAATTATAACGCGTGCTGGTATAAGGCAAAAGTCTAGCGATTTATTAGATTGTTCAGAAGAGTGGAGAAGACGTTCAAATCTCTGACAGATGGACTGGGTGGAAAGGGACCAATGTGGGAAAACTCTAGGACTGGCCCATATATTTTCAGAACTGAGATTGATCAGATCTGGAATATTGTTTTGGGTAAAACTAATGTGACTTAACCTAATTATATTTATAAATTACTCCTTCAATACATTTTAAGTATCCTGGTCAAATATGATTATTGCACATTGGGTGATACATACATCTGCTTCCTAACTTTCACTGCCAAACACTTAGCAATTTGTTAACTAACAAGTAGGTATGTTGAGTTAACCTCATTCATATACTGAGAATTTAAAAATGATACCTGGACATGGGAATCGAACCCGGGACCTTTGGCTTAGTACGCCAATGCACTTCCACTGAGCTATCCAGGAATCATCCCGTGCTCTGGGTCATTCTTCACTCATATTTTAAGGCAGAGTCTATGATGGACATGGATACGTGGAAATCATCGACTACAAATGTGTGATTTTTTTTATTAAGATCACGAGCTATCAGATAATGCAACCACCTTCAACTCAGTAGTTGACTTATTGCTACCATTTGTACAATTATTATAATTATATGGGATTGAATATTAATGAATCAAATAGCCAAAGCTATTATTTATGCTTTTTAGTGAGGACTACTCAATCTAGATATCATATTCTGAAAATTGACACATGGACACAGGAATCGAACCCTGGACCTTAATACGCCAATGCTCTTACAACTAAGATATTCAGGATTCGTCCGGTGCCCAGGGTAATTCTTCACTCATATTTTAAGGCAGAGTCTATGAGTTTATCAAACCAAAGGTCTCGGGTTCGATTCCCGTGTCCAGGTGTTATTTTTCAATTTGCAGAATATATCTAGATGGAGTAAATCTCACTAAAAAGCATAAATAATAGCTTTGGCTATTTGACTCATTTATATAGCTTCAATTGGCATAAGTTGTTTTTAAGTAGTTTACTGCAGCTTTCCACGTCTGCCATTCTAGGCTAAACTTTTATAGCTAATTCTTATTGGAAAAATCTTCTGCTAAAGAAAAATACACAAATCAACTGACACATTTTTAATGCGTCAAAAGTTACTCCACACAGTACTTTAGAAAAAGTATTTAGTAAATAAATAAGTCTATTATATTACAAACACTGGTGTTAGCCAGGAGTGTAGCGTTAGGGTAGACCATGAGAAATCTCCAACCTTCTATTGGAGGGTTCATAAAAATGGATACTGGAGATTTATATAATATTTTTAAGTTTAAAAACAACCCCCAAAGAGATAAAACTTACATAAATGCTCCTTGAAAGGAGAAAATATTATTTATTTCATTTTCCTTACTGAGATTCACCTCACCTTGTAGCTTTATTTTTCTTCTAGTTCTCATAGATCCTCAGACTCCCACATCTTTATTCCTAATCCAGGGGCACTTATATTAGCCTCGAGAAGAAGCTAGGCACAGCAGAGTAATGTCAAATTGTATTTGTGTTTATATACGGGGCTAAAATATTAATAAATCGGTAAAACTCATAATATTATACGTATACACAATCAGTTTTATCGTGAACAATCCTAGACTAATTTTCTTAGACTTCTGTATGTTCGTTTATTGAAATTTATGTGGAGGGTTTGTTTTTTTACACGTTGCAACATTGCGATTTTAACTCCTGTCAAAGGATGTGGCATGAAGAGAGCCTTGGGACGTTTTGGTGAAAAGAAAGTGGGGATAACGTTAGTATTGAACAAAATATTATGTCTACGAAATCAAATCAGGTATGTTAATACCCTACTGATTTAAAAACGTTTACACACATGGGCCTTCAGTAAGAACTATTTGAGTTGCCTATTTACAANATTTCACATACGAAGAACATAATTCATTAAAGATGAATTAAACAAGAAAGTTAATATATTTATTTTTAAATGATAGATTTTCCACCAGAAATTTTGTGGCTTTCCCGTTTGGTTACTTTCGACCTTTCTAAAAATCATCGTCATTTACTTATAACTTTGACTCTTGATACAATGATTTGTATTAAACGCGTGCTCTCAAATGTTTTCAAATATATTATTTAACTATTATTTAAGTATTTTAAAATGGAAGGAGAAGAGCTGATATAAACACCGTAGCTATTGTTTGGTGCTTAAATATAAATCTGACGTGTCATGTGTACAAAAATCTGTGCTTAACATAGGTACTAATTGTTTCTAAACCAATGGTTAGAGCTAATGTAAGATATATAGCTGGCAAATTTTTAAAAAATATATATTGTATGGGAACAACTATAGAATTTTCACGTGCTTCAGAGAACATTTCACTTAACAAACTAAGGTTGAAAATGCATGTTAACAATGGATTGAAGATATTAACTTAACTCTTAACGTTTAAACTTCTGATTTAATTTACTTTACCACACCTGAATGAATTTAATTTTACAAGAGATACATCCAAGGAAGTAATGTTGCTAGGATACAAGGATATATGGGTTTTAATAATAGAACAAGACATAATTGGTAAAACGGAGTCATACACTGAGCTGAAATAATTTTTAAATTAATTTGCTATTTAAAAATGATCATTAATAATTTTCCAAATTAATTTGCTTTAAGAGATACTAATTACGTAATAATTTTTCGATTCATTTTGAGATCACATGGAACAACTCTGCCCACACGATTATAACAATAGTAACAATTATTACAACAATACAAACTTTGTAAAACAAGCGGCTTCTAATTATTATTTCTTTCGTGATTAGTTGGCCCTACGAGCTATTTTAATATATATATACATACACACACACACACACACACAAACACACACACACACCATAATGGCTGCTGTTCACGATTGAATGATGTCCTCATTTGTGCTGTGGATACATTGGGCTTATCTCTGAACTTTATGTTTCGTTAATCTGTGAAGTATCTATGGATACTATCGCTACTTTTTTTTTCGTAGCGTAATTAACTGAAGTAATAGAGAATACAAATAGTTTGTTTGTGAAAAGAAGCAAACGTTTATCAATTTATACACTTAGTAAAAAATCACGTAAGCTAAAACATGCCTCAGAAGATCTTAAACTAAGCCTAGATATTATTTCAGATCAAATATCAATGTAGTATGAGTTTCTTCATAATCAATTTGGACATAAATTATGTCATTTCATTCACAATATATGTTTGTGTTAAATCATATCAATAAGGATCCAATAGGTGACACTTTCGATACTAAAAGGTTAAATAGTCTTGTGAATAGGCCGTCTACATTAAAATCCTTTCTCGATTGTTTGATTCACTCTTTTTGACACACACTCCTAATTTGAACCAATAATAAAGGAAAATGCCTATTAATAGAGACAAATAGGCCATGCAAAGTTTGTTTAAACAGGGTTGGCCAAACCTATGGATCTAATGATCTTCTCCAGTGAAGGGAAATCCTTTTCAGTCCACTACGGAGCTATACACTTGTATGCTTTGTTTCATTGGTAAAAAAATAAACCATTGTGTTTTTATAGTAAAATGATATTGAAAATAAAAACTTGTAGTTTTTTCATTGATTGAAACTAAGTTTTCCATCAATATACACTTTTTTAGCATTATGTCTTACAATTTGTTTGGAATATATGCTTATGTACTAATTACATTAATGGTTTTAGGATTAGGACGATTGTATTTAGAGTAAGTGTACCCGCATAAACGTGGAGGAAAAGTAGAAAACCATTTTGGAAAAACCACCCTTAGTAGGCCTACACTCTACCGAGATTAAAACCTCTATTTACCTGTCAGTCTACTGTGAGAGTAGCGTATTAGACCACCAAAGCCGGTTATATATTAGGCTATGTAGACTAGTTTCACTGAATAAAGTACATAGCCTATTTTCTCATCAAACACTTGAATTTGAAGTTGATGCATGACTCTTCATAATCTTAAGATATTAGGTTGAATGAGAGTTAGTAGGCTTTGTTACTACTCTGGCACAAATGAAGGCAAGATTGTTTACAAATGTCCATCAGTCAGACAGCTTCGATAATTAGATTTTATAATCTTAAATTGAGGGGGAAAATATATTAAAAAAAACTGCAAACCTTTTCTTTCATTTTCAATCTATCAATCTCTTTTAATCGGTTACTATGGTGATCGAACAAACAAGTGGCCGCGATCAACCGGTAGATCACCATCGACTGTTTGGCCACCTCGTGTTTACAGCATGGTGATTTGGACGGTAAGCCATGCTTAAAATTGAAATCGACCCAAGTCATATTTTCACCAAGCAGTAAATGGGGTTGAGTTAAAAAAATTGAAGGAAAATATTTTTTTTAATGGAATTTTTGCCCCTTCATGCGGGTCTAAGTGTGGTCAACATATCCAAAATGGGGTGTATTACACTTTATCCATCCCATTCTCAGTCTTTTAATGTTCAAAATGGCTTCATATTGATAAATCATTTTTCCAAACACAAAACATGTGGAATTGATTTAAACATTTAAAGAAAAATCTTTTTGATCAAATAAGAAAAAGTTCCACTCACTTAAGCGACTAAGTATCTTATGGCTGTTCTGCCACTATTTGGACACATTACACTAACCCCAACTGAAATTAATTGTTCATCTACAATGACCATAGTCCTAGCTAACTTTAATTAGTAATAAATTTAAGTTCTTCAAGCAATTTGACCTAATGTAGGAACATAATATTGATGACATGGAAATAACAAAAAAAACTAGTTTATATTAGTTATTATGACACTTATCCAACCCAGCTTAACCTGACCTTTCATTAAATTATCACACTTTCCCAACTCAACTTAACCTAACCATTCATGTGTTGATTAAATTTATAATTAGCCTATAGATAAAATAAATTATTCAATGTAATAATTAATGTGGGTGGTACATATATCCATTTTAGTGCATAGAATTATGGATGTAGGCTAGAACACACAGCACCATGGGATGATGTCATCCGTCCAGTGTTAAGAGTCACCAGATTCCATGAACTTGACTAAGTGTATGTTAAGTGGACACTAGCGTGGGCTTGCTTGTGCCATCTTATGTTAAAAGGTGGATTGATAGTGTGCTCGGAACCACACTATCAGTAGGCCTACACTAAGCATTCACTAGAACGTTCTTGCATACCACCCTATGTCCTATTCGTGGGTAGGCTGCCCAAGGTGTGTTTCCTTTGAAATGGTTTTCCACACTCCTGTACAAATCAGGGTGTCCAGCCAAACTATTTTGAAATTCCCTGACTTTTCCAGGATTTCCAGATCCAATTTACTTTTTCCCAGACCACTATTTATCGATATTACATATATTATGAAAATAATTTTTTAAGATCACAGATTAAATAGTATGTTTTTTTTTCTTTCTAGATACATACACATTCTGAAGTTGTATCACTCAATAAAGGGATTAAATAATTTCTGCCTCCGAGGAAATGGACTATTTTAAGTTAAAAATAGATTTCAGTAAAATTGTATTGAGCCATTAAAAGATTGCCTCAAGCAAGAAAGATTTAAAATAGTTGTGAGACAGAGTCATTCTTAGTTCCTTCTAATTAAAATGTAGGCCTAGTCAAATTTTGTGCATGTGAATAACCTTGACTCAACTTTGGCTAAAGACACGTGGCGGAAGGGTGGAAAGATACAAAACTCACTTGTTGACCTTGAGAAGTGATATTAGTCTGCTCAACATGGACAATGGTGTGAAAGTGATTACAGTTAGGTATTAACTGGAAGAAAAGTGTTATTTTGACTATTGTGAATCAAAAGATGAGGCTTTATATAGACGAAATGTAAAATTTCCAGAAATTTAATAAAATTCCCTGACGTTTCCATGACCAAGCAAATTCCCTGACAATTCCCTGTTTTCCAGGTTTTCCAGGTTTTCCAGGTTTTCCAGGTCGCTGGACACCCTGCAATTGTGGCCATTTTAGGCTTATATATCCACTAAATTCTATTTTCCTCATTCTTACCCCATTTGTGTAGACTAAATTTGTTGATAGCCCGGACAGACACATTGCACTAAATGTCCACATGGCTCGAGGCTTAGTTTGTGTTATTTGAACATGGAAGGTTGGGGGAGTGGGTGTTTATAAATAGGGGAGTAGTGCTGAAACTTTTTCTTTCTCATATCATAGTAACTTAAATCATTTTTTAAAATTATAAATACACATGCCATATTTATCTAATACATTTAGCCACTTCTTACATGACCTACTCCATCCTTTTGATCCACACACTCATCCTCGTAACATGCCCAAACCAACATAAGACACTTCTTTCACATTGACCTATGTGAGTCCCTTTTAAACCATGCTAGTCCAGCACCCTGCCTCTGTCCATAGGAGTATCCACTCAGGCCTATAATATTGCAAAGAAAATGTGTTGAGAGCCCTGCTTTTTATGTGCAATATTTCATAAACATGTGTTAAATTTCACTACAGGCACTATATGACAGTATGTAACTTATACAAGTTTAAGGATTAAAACTAATGATTATGAGACATGTTTATATTAATTGGACATAGGTAATAAATAACAATATTAGGTGTTTCCAAACTCTTAAGTGTAGGCTCTTACCAACAAAAGAGTAGGGCATACCTTACTTATTGCTAAATTATATTCACAACACAATACAATTAATATTTTATGTCAGTATATTATCAGGATGGCCTAGCTTAGACTAAATTTTAAAAGGCATTAATTTATTTGGCCTACAATTGTTTGTGTTTGTGTTAGGCCTTATGGCCTAAGGCAGGCATGTCCACTCTGCGCTCGCAGGCCACTTGCAGCCCCTCGAGTACCAGTATGCTATGTGCAGCCAAGCTTGCAAGCTCAAATCTAAATACTTCACACAAATAAACAACAAATTAAGCTCTTGGAGCTTACCTAAATGCTAGCTAACTTCCATGTAATTTCTAGAATCCTAATTATAATGTATGTTTGGGTGAATGGAGGGATGAATGTTTGTGTACTATATTTGGCCTTTACATATTATAAATCTCATGTATGACCCCCCGTAAATTCCGCAAGAACTTATGAGGCCTTTATTAAAGGAAAGAGTGGACATGCCTGGTCCAAGGCAATGGTCTCGCAATAGGCTAGAATGCCGATGACAGAGAGATCAGGATTCAAATCTCAGGTGTAGAGAGAGTAGTTTTTCCTTAATTGTTTATCACCCTCCCTCCATGCGAATGTGGGTATATTTCCTCTAAATTCACCCTTCCTAAGCCCTAACACAACAGTGTAATTAATACATAGGTAGTAAGATGTGGTCCTAAAAACACATTGATTACTACAATATGTTTTACTTTTTACTTCATCCTTCTCTAAATATAGGATATAATATTTTCTCTATTTTTGTTACAGGTCAAAAGTTTGCCATGCTGGCAATGAAAACCATTTTAGCCAAAGTTGTGCGGTGCTATAAAGTGCTACCGAGCGAAGGAACCGAGTTGAAACTTAAACTAGATGTTGTTTTGAAGTCGTGCAACGGAATTGTTCTCAAACTGGAACAAAGAGGTGCACATATATGAAGGGAGATATATCTTTATATATTTTCCATTCAGACTATTGATAACAAAGTGACGATAATAAAATATATTTTCATTTATTTTAAAAAAAGTCTCAATTAATTAAAAATAATAACTTTTATTTTATATTCAGCCTAGTAGCATTTATATTTAAAACATATTCATGTAAGAAAAATTACGTATGTTAGACCTTTTGAAGTAAACTGGATACTATTCACTGCATCTTCAAGACGTGGGAATAAGATAATACAGACCATGCACACCTCTCAAGGCATTAGAAATAATTATTGCTAAGCTATTTATTTGAAAAGCTTTATTTCGATTGTAACGCCATTAGCAGAGATGCACGATATGTTAAAGGAACTTAGAGAACACTCTCAAAAGAGAAAATTATTGTTGGCTCGGACACTCGGTGTCTCAAATGTTGGCGAACTCAGCCATGCCCTAGGTACGTCGGTGGAGACTATGCCTAAAAGAGTATGCAACGAGGAAAAATTCAATGAAGATAATGTTCCGGAAAAGGCATTTTCTGACGACACAGGTACAGATGAACGTGTGTATACAGATTCCTCAACATTTCTTAAGGGCACACAATCGTCCAACCCTCACAATGATTACTGTCAACACTTTGTGGATACCGGCCAGAGACCACAGAACTTCATCCGAGACGTTGGACTAGCCGATAGGTTTGAAGAGTATCCCAAACTTCGGGAGTTGATAAAACTGAAAGACGAGCTAATATCAACAACAGCCACCCCTCCAATGTATTTGAAGACAAATTTGCAAACGTTTGACATCAAAGAACTAAACGGGAAATTTGATGTAATTTTGGTGGAACCACCTTTAGAAGAATACCAAAGAACCATGGGTGTCACAAATATGAAGTTCTGGAGCTGGGACCAAATCATGCAGTTGGATATTGGGGAAGTGGCCGCAGCACGAAGCTTTGTGTTTCTGTGGTGTGGTTCATCACAAGGGTTGGATATGGGACGCATATGTCTACGTAAATGGGGGTTTCGTCGTTGCGAGGATATTTGCTGGATACGAACAAACATCAACAACCCAGGACACTCCAAGAACCTAGAGCCTAAAGCTGTGTTTCAAAGAACAAAAGAACATTGCCTTATGGGAATCAAGGGAACAGTTCGGCGATCAACCGATGGTGATTTTATTCATGCCAATGTGGACATTGATCTCATAATATCGGAAGAGACAGAGTATGGGTCTCTTGACAAACCTGTGGAAATCTTTCACATCATTGAACACTTTTGTTTGGGACGGCGAAGGCTTCATGTATTTGGTCGAGACAGCACCATCCGACCTGGCTGGCTCACTATTGGTCCAGAGCTTACCAACAGCAACTTCAATGTTGATGTGTATTCAAGCTATTTCTCTACTGGACAGGCTACCACTGGTTGCACAGAGCGTATTGAGGCACTGAGACCTAAATCACCCCCTCCAAAAGGCAAAGGAACTCCCGGGGGTAGAGGCAGAGGTGGACCATCAAGGGGTGGTTTCTCCAGAGGGAGGGGGAGAGGACGATAGAAAACTAACATATGCAATGCAAGGGCTATCCCTTGAATAATTTGCTCATGAATACAGTTAAACACCATTGTCCATACTGTAGTTTTTCACCAAAATCATTTTATTGAATAATTTGAAAAACAATATCAACTTTTGTTCTGAGCATGTGGGGTGAGATGAGTAAAATAATTAACTCTAATAAGTAAAAAGAAAAATATTTGTTCTAGATTCTTTATTCTTAGTCTTGTGCCTCACACCACTTTTAAATGTAATTTCCAAGGCTGTAAACACTAATTTAGAATGGAAATTTCTAATGACTGGTGTGATTATCAGTGTTTTAGTTGCAATACACGTTATGATAAGGGGGTGAATCTGGAGAACTCTTTGCTTGCCATGTTAGATAGCAGCAAAATTTATTTGTAAAACTCAAGTTTTTTTACAACCGGGCTAGGAAGCTGTTAGTCTAAAAATGGTAGTCTTAACTATAAACTGCTTAAGATTTAATAACATGGAATTTAAAAGTAAATTATATTAATACTATTCAAATACAAATAGTATTATCTAGATACAGATGATATACTTTCTTCTTAGTTTTTAAGATAGTGATTAAGTTAAATAATTTGTCAATATTAAATGTACCACTTTCTTAAAAAAGCAAGGTTTGCTTCAATTTGACCTATTTTTAAATTCATGTGTACCTTATCATAAACTGATATGTGATGGTTGAATTATACAGTAAGGTATTTTTTAAAACGACATAACTCTAAAATAGTAGGTATATTTATTTGTGCGGTAGTTTATCATTATAAACAAATTAAAAAAGATTTCTTTGTGTTAGAAAAATGTTGAATAAATTAATTTTTGAACTAAATAAACTTTTTGAGACCAACCCAACTCCCTTTCTGTGGTTAATCTAACCCTCAGTGAAAGATGAACGTTTAACGACGTATTTTCATTTTTACAAGTTAGCCTTGGGAGTTATGAATTTGAATACTTGCTAGGTGTACTAAGGGGTTGTTTTTTTCTCCCTTTTCCCCCAATAATACTGCATTCATTCCCTTTATATCACAATTGTCATCCCTAATCCTCAATTGAGGGGGTTGGGCCAAAAACATGATAACCCTCATCGATTTAGTTGGGATATTTTCACTATAAATGTTTATAAAATCTTGAAATCCAACTATAAAAAAAAAAATCATAAATATACTAGTTATCCTCAATGTCTTGACTGACTATAAAAACAACTTGTAGTTTAAGTGGTATGCAACCAGAAATCACTGCTAACATATATTGTCATCAAATGAAGGTTATGTTTTTTCCCTGACCCCTTCAATTAAATAATTAAAAAACCCATGTGATGAATGTCAAACATAAAAAAAAAGCTAAAATGATCTTGGTATGGGAAACTATTCAGGAAATTCCACCCACACTACATCCAGTCAGGCTGCGGTTCAATCCTCGGTCCCGGCAAAGATTTATCTGATTACCAAACCCTTCCTTCACCTCTGACAAGACATCTTGTGAATGTGAGGAATGCCAGGCCTCCACCGTGGTTCGGATTCCACGTTAAACTGTAGGTCCTTCATTTCATCTCACAATCACCCTACCATTACACATTAGCGTAAGTGCGTATAACCCGAACGGGTAGTAAGACGCGGTGCTAATAATAATAATAATAATAATAATAATACATCCAGTCAGGGTTAAAAAGTCTAAACCCACCACCATCAAACCAGACTGAGTGTGACCTTATGTTTACATGCCCATCAGTAGAGGTTTAAGTGTAACACTAAAAGGTTATCGAATGAACCATCACAACATTTCTTAGCAAAACAAAGGCGTTGGTGACTGCAAACATTCTTTTATTCATCTTCACTATTTTGTTGAAGTATGGAGCAGCGATTCTTAACCAAGGTTTTTTTTGGGGAGCCTCAAAGAAATAGTTTAAAATGTTGTTTGCTTATTACTGTAGTCATTTATCTTAAATTTTATGTTTTGGAAGAAATAATTCCATGAACGTAAGCATGTTAGTACAGTAGACTCACTATTTTCCAGAGAAATGGAGGGGAGGTGAAGCATGAATAATAGAAATCACTGATAGTACAAATAATCCCCATATTTTAACCAATCACCATTCAAAATTTGTTTCATATTGCTTCTACTCATTTATGTGAAAGGGATTTTCCACATTAGTAGATATTAAAACGAAGCAGGGAAATCGACTCTTGCATGCAAATAGCATTTAGTAATACAATTGAAACAAGATTATACAAACTAGTGAAAAGTGTTCAGCAACACCTTGAATAAATTTAGATAAGTCAATTTCTTTATTATAATTAGTAAACAAAGCCACTATTTTAAAATAAATCTTAATGATTATTATGTTAGTAAAAACTATGGGGCCGCAATTTTTTTTAGGATATTTAGGCAGCCGTGAGGAAAACGCCAGTTAAATAGTAATCCAATACTTCTCTAAGGATTACTATTTAACTGGCGTTTTCATAACTTATTGGAAAATAAAATTTATTAATAAAACTATTAGGTTTTTGTTTCACAGTTGTAGCAACAAGATATGTTATAGTACATTAAACAATAAATTAAAAAGTATTATATTCACCTTTGTATCTTGTTATAACTGACCACCAAATAAAAAAGTTTTTATAACTTAAGAAAGAGTCACACCAAATTTGCCAAGTTTCAAATTAAGACTTTTTATTTTGTTTAAACAACACATGAACACAGTGAAAAGATGGTTTGTATATCGTCAACCATCCCTGCATAGAGATTATTAAAACCACACTTCATTATAATTGTGGCTAATTAAAAATAATGAAGCATTAATCAGAAACTGGAATGTATTCACTCATTTTACACAAAAATATATTCTATGGTTAATATCTTCTTGCTATCTTCAGTTAAAAGGAAAGATTAATTATATTTTAAAAACTATTAATATAATTAAATATGGGATGCTCAATTCCTCGAAACCTGTGGTAAAATCTCAAAAAAACATCTTGGATACAATTATAAAGATCTTGACTTGAAAAAACAATTTTAAGGAATAATATAGACTTGAGTAGTTGGGAGTTACAAAATCACAAAAAAGGACAAAATTGAATCAATATAATTAATCTACCAAGAAAGGGTTTCTAGTTGTTTATGAAATAATAAATAACAAACAAAATAAATTTGGCAATGGCACCAGGGATTAAACAACATTTTTTTAAATTAAATTGGTTATATTTTCACTTTAATTATAACTGTACTTTCTTAGAGATTTGAAAGAAAATTCAAGATTGATTCGAAAAGTAGAGAATTCAACCCATCTCTATAAATAATCTTAAAGATCGTTTATTAACTAATTTAGTATAATTATGTATTGTTTAAATTTGTTTCTCTCAGTACTAGTTTTCCAAATTAAACTTGGATAATAAATATTGCAATCTTATTTAGGCTTAACATAATATTAAGGTGTGTTTTAGAAATTCATCTCAGGCTTTGACCAAATATATTTTATTCTCAAAGATTACTTTCTCAAAAAGATTATCAAACATTAATATTTTCTTTAGTATGTGTTTACTATTTAATAGAGATAAGTCAAATTTGAATCTTCAATTTAATTAAGAATCCAAAGCATAGAAAACATGATAAACATAAGTAATTAACTTGCACACATTGGTATTTTAGTTCTTAAATCCTGATTTTGTTCACATTAAGCAGTAAATTATTTTTTATTTTCTTGAAATATTTAATGTGTACTTTCTGAACCGACTGATTTTATCAGCACACGAGAATTTCTATGAGTGAGAGCGAAAGATTCTACCAATTTTCCAAAAAAAAGTATTTTCAAAAAACTTCCAGGGTTCTTTTACATGTCCATAATCGACATGGGACTGGCAGCTTTACTTGCCCTTCGAAGGTGTGTTATGGAGTGTTACTATTCAAGAATAATCCGTTGATTCCGGCTGGGTTTGAACCCACAAACATCGGGTCTTGAGGTGAGCACTTTACCCCAAAATCATCGAGGTTGACAAGTGGTAAATTATGGTATTGTGTATGGTTAGTTTGGTTTGTTCTGTTATTATGTTGCACTAGACCACCAGTAAGCATTATAATAACTTCACAAATAATTCTGATTCAAAATTTAAAAGAAAAAAGTAATATTACCTTGATCATTAAAAAAAATTATAACTGTTTTTGAAGGATTTAAAGAGCCCATCCTTACTAATCGGTTAACTTTTCTAAGGTTTCCATAAACCTTGAACATCAAATAAAATGTAATGTTTAAAATTTTATTGGTTACTCATTTCGCCATCACGGATGTTCCAAGCTTCAACAACATAATCTGTTTATTTGTATCTTATAACAAAATTTGTTTAATTAATAACTAAGCTATAACATAATTTAAAAATAAATATATTATACATTTTTTACGCTTTTTAGCAAGCGATTTGTTCACTTGATTATCTACAAACGTTATTAGCAAAACAAAAACTTGTCTAAAAATCATGGTTTACACTTTTTTCAAAACAATTTATTTATTTACAAAAGTTATTGTTAAAAAAAATATTTCTGATGCTAATGGATAAAATTATACAAGTGGGATGATTTGGTTAACCAAGTATGCTAATTCTTAAGTGTCTACTGATACTATTTTTAATTCAAATGTTAGAACAACCAACAATAGTATTCAAGAATAATGTAACAATAAATTACTTAGTGCATATAAAATATAGTTATGGTAATCCCTTGCACATTTATTTTTCTTAATAATATTTGACGAGTTTCTGGCAGAAACATCACAAGCCCAAATTTATTGGTTTTCATATTATGACGCCATTTTGTTCTAGGTTTAACCTTCTAACATATTGTGAATTCACTTCTGCATATTTTTCACTAGTCCATCTATATATAAACCGGTGCTAAAAAAAACAATTTCTTCAAAAACATAATAACATAAGTCAAACTCTGAACAAAATGGTGTCACAATATATCAAAATGAAAAAATTTTGACGTTCAACCTTTCTGAGAGAAACATTGTATTCATTAGAATTTCATGATTACTTTGTTTCCAAATACACATCTAGTTTAAACTTTCTAACTTGTATGGCGTCTTTAGTTTTCCACTTGTATGGCGTCTTTAGTTTTCCACTTGTGAGGTGCACCACAGTATTTGCGATATTGATACCGTCGCTAATTTATAATGCATTTACAAACTTGAACTATTGCACAAGATAAATTTTGATTAAGAGTTTTTTTAGAATCTTTTATGATGTTTACTCAGGATTAGCTCAATATGGTTATTGGACAAACATGACAACCAGCCCCAGGACATTAATTTAAAACTTAATTTGAACAAAATCATGCATGGTAAAAAAAAATCAATGCGGGGAAAGTTAACCTTAAATGCTTACCATGATATGTTAGATTCAGATTCAATATTCACAAGTAAATTTAAGGTGCGAATTCTTGATACGAAACTGAGCAAAAATGTATTTTTATTCAATTTATTCACACTATGCAACCTTGCCAAAAAAAAAAAAGTTAAGATGTGAGTGGAGCTCAGTCTAATATAGTTGTTAAGCCAACAAAATCACTATATAGATCAGATGTTACTGTAAAGGTCCGAAGACTGGTAAATCTTAGGATTTACCAATATATGTTTGGTAATAGTGTGAAATATCTTAGTAAATATTTACTAAGATTTAACTATCTTCATATATAGGTAAATGCTAGAATATACTGGTAAATTCTAAGATTTACCGGTCTTCGGGTTCTCACAGAAACACGTAAATCTGATTCCAGGTTAAAATGGCTGCATTAATTGTAAGAGCTTGCATCCTCAAACAGTAGGATCTCTACAAGCAATTCCATATGACTACATCACTATAAAGCAGGCATTTTTTTTTATAAAGAGTTCACTTCAAAGAAGTTTTTACTAGAGTGTGAAAAAAGTTGCCTTTTTGTGTCAATAAACCGGCTTTCACAAAAGCCCTCCCTTCCCATAAACCAACTTGCCAATTGAGCCTAATCAAACTGCAAATTACAAAGAAAACTCAGAATACAATGGTCCTTTTTTGTTCAAACAAATATTTGCAAATTGTCTCGTTATAAACAACTTCATATACCATCAACTAGTTACTTGTCTGATAATGTTTGTTCATTGAAAGGGGGTGGAAAGGGATTGCTGGTACCTGAACTATTGTGCTCAACAAACAATTTGAAGGTGAGCTGTTTCACATGAAAGTGCTGCTATCACTGAGAATTGCAACTAGCACTCCCCAGTGCCCAAGGACTCAACCTGGCTAGAGGAGTGCGGCGAAACTCCTGTAAGGCTGAGTTTCTCTGACCTGGGTCAAAACTAATCATTTAAGTGACACTAACTGTCAAAAGTGAGATCATTTTATTAAATAATGTTTGCTAGTTATGTATTTTGAATAATATTACTTTTATGGATAAAAATCGATTTAACTTTAGCCTATCGGTAAGAGTCAGAAAAATCCAGATTTATAAATCACTTTCATATTATATATTATAGATGTGTGTTTCCCTAACTGTAATACACATACCTCCAATGGTATGCGAGTATGTGACATACCACTGATAACAGTATGATAAACAAGTTATCTTAGCTTATGATTTGATGCCATAGACTTTTATAAGCCTTCCCATCCCTCTTGCCATGTCTTTGTTTATGTTGCAATTAGAAATATATTAAAATTTAGAACAACCATTTGTTCTTTTCAAGATAGGAGATATATATATTTTTATTAATTTTTCTTGAAGAGCTAGAAGGAGTACATTGGTTAGGCCATGACCCTGAAAGGAGTACACGACTAATGAAAGTTTGGTAAACATTCAGAGATGATTATGAATCTACACCAAACATATGATATTAATATATTGTAAACTTAACCACACAAAATTATATTTTGCATTGAAACTAACGCAGTGGCTACTAGTAATGAGTAATAACCAACAGGGGTGAGAGAATCCTTGCCACTTTGGACACACTTTGATTCCAAAAGTCCCCAAGGTCTCCCAGCCAACCCCTGCACATCACCTAATCCAGTCATCCGTAACAAACTTCCAGACGTGCTGTTTCCTTTTGCGACACAGTCTCCCGCTGTGGTAATGTACAACTCATTCAGATTGGCGCCACCGAAAACTAAATCTGTAACTTTAAGTGATGGCACGTCAAACTTTTTCATTATTTCTTTAGTTACTGGATCAAACTGTATCACCTGAAATAAAAAAAAACTTATATAAAACCAGGAATGTACATCAAAAAAGTCAAAGAAATGTTTTCAAAAAAAAAAAGTGGGTTAACTATTACTATCGTCTTTTATGGTTTGCCGGAGACGGAAAGATTGGGTTCTGGTCTGCAGTGAGTTGGGCTTTCATTAATAATAATAATACTTACTACCAGTTTGGGTTAAATGCTTATGTATTAATTACGCTAATGGGTAAGAAATTGGGAAGATTGAATATAGAGGATGTGAACCCACATTTGCATGGAGGGAGAGTGGAAGACCATTTAGGAAAAATCATCCCCAATTCGTCTGAGCGAGATTCGAATCTCGGCAGTCTAGCTCAACACGAAACTAGCATGTTAGCTAACTACGCTATCGAGGAAGGTGGTTTTCATAAATGATTTCCCACTTTATAACTAATATACTGCCTCTAAATTCTACCTTCCTGATTTCTATCCCATTAGTGTAAACATGTGGATATCTTGAATAGGGGGTAGGACGCTGAAAGGGGCCAATGCAGACTAAATGCATGAGAACATACATATTTAAAAAATATATAGACTAGGCTAAAAAAATCTCATTAAACTATTAACATGCTCAAAAGTGGCCAAATTTCATGGTGCTATACAAGTTCTTTTCAATTTTCAAAATCAGTGACTCATTTTAAAATTTTGCATATAGTCGAGCATTCATAAATTATTTATACAGTTAATTTGATTTGGTGTGTGTTGTGTTTAATCAATGACATCATAAAGTAATAAATACACATAATAAACATAAAGCAGTCACAATCCTAGTTTTATTTTTAAGCTTTAAATATGTAGTTAATAATTTTGTAAAATGATTAAAATACAATTTTAAAAATAAAATGAGTTTACTGTTTATATTGATTATTAATTAAGGAAAGAAATCTAATTGAAAGCTATTCATCTTTCAGAATTATATCTTGATTTATTATCAAATTATTTATATTATTTTACAAAAAACATAGGGACTTAGTAATAATAATAATAATAATAATAATAATAATCTTGTCAACCAATCCTCATTAGAAGACGTTCTTGCAATAAAACTACTTGTTTGGCTTTAAAAAAATACTTTATAAATCCTTAAATTAATTTTAACAAAACAATAAAAAATAATTTGTACAAAACTTTTGGATTTTACTATAAACGTCTATATATTTTTGTGGCACTTATAGAGAAGCAGCATAGCATAGTAGCATGCAGCAACAAGCCCTTGAGAGCCACCAAACTACACCGTTATATTCCATTATGTTTTACTTGCTTCCTAAGAGAGAAAATAAATCCTGGTTAAGGATCTCAATTGAAGATTTATCAAGCAGAGTATTAGCTTATAAGAGATCTGACACCTTAGCTCAGTGGGTAACGTGTTTTTTTACTGAGCTAAGGGTTCGATTTCTGGCATGTCCAAAAAATTTATCATTGATGAAAAATGTGTTTACCCTTTCACATTGATAAAATAACGGCCAGGCACTAGGTGCTGTGTTTGTCCTAGTCTTAAGTTAGATTATAAGGCATTTGAATCTACAACAGGCTTAGCAAACCGGTGGTACAAATTATATGGCTTGAATAAAAAAAACAGACCCAGGCCACAGGCCGGAAAAAGTAATGGGTCTTGGATGTAAAAAGAAGAGTACAGCCTTATAATAACAAAATTACCTGTCCTCCATCATACAAAGCAATCCAAAGCTTTCCATTTTTGTCCACAGTCAGACCATACACTTTCCCATCCATATCATTTATATTGTGGTTGAGGATATTTTGTTGATTGGCTAAAATACAAAACATATCAATTAATTTCACTTTGTATTAAATTAACAGCTTGGTTTCAAAACGCATACTGGTATTAATACTTACATAAGGAAAAGTCTGGTTTCGCATCTTTATCGAATCTATCAACAGTGTTTTTAATAGAATCTGTGATGTATAAACCACTACCATGAGGTTCAAATCCAAGTCCAGTTACTAAACCCAGTCCGGTCAAATAAACTTTCAAGGACCCAAATGGTTTGTAGCTGTATATAACCCCATTTGGCTTCTCTATGTTTCTTAAAATATTCTTTGGAGCCTGGGACCCTGGGAAAAGAAGAGGAATAGTTAAAATTATATTTTATTCAAATTCTTATATTAAAGCTTGTTCACCCTCAAAACTATTAAGTCACAAATATGACCAAGCTTGCTTCGGTGGCCGTATAGTCTAAGCAGTCTAGCAGTAATCTAGACCGCTGATGACAGGGAGTTCGAGGTTCGAATTTTGGTCAGGTGTACTGAGGGTGGTTTGTCCAAAATGGCTTTCCACTTTCCCTCTACGCAAATGTGGGTACACTTCCTATAAATATAACCTTTCTATTCCCTACAATGTATTATCATTATTGTTATTGTTATTTAGCACGTCTTACCACCCATTTGGGTTATACCCTAAGCACTAATTACACTAATGGGTTAGGAATCAGGAAGGTTGAATATAGATGAAGTGAACCCGCATTTGCGTGGAAGGAGAGGGGAAAATCGTTTAGGGAAAACTACCCCAGCTCACCTTAGCGAGATTTGAACCTCGGATTTCCTCGTCCTCAGCAGTCTAGTTCAACAATAACTAGCTATGCTATCTTATCCTTAAAACCATTAGAGTAATTTACATAAGCATTTAACTTGTACAGGTAGTAAGATGCGGTGCTAAAAATGTATATATATCCAAGCTTAGCACTTGAGATCTGCAAACTAGCCAGTAAAAACAAACTCTTATAACAGCCAGCACTTGCCTAAAGATGGTAAGCCGGGAAGATTACTTAGATGGTCAATCAATGGATTGTTTTCAAATAAAACTTTAGTTATATTTCTTAACAAATTTGATTGGTCGGATTTCTGAGGAGCTGGATTATCTGAAAGAAAAAAGAAAATGGGGGTATTTTCAATCACTCACTTTCTTGGGTTGTTTTCTAAACATGGACTACAAAAGTTTCAACTGTTTTATGATATTATTTTGCAAGCCTTACATTGATAATCAATTTGAAAGTATGATTTTTTATAAACAGCACATGCTAGTGATGAAAACCAATCCATAGTACAACCAGTCGAGAGTGAATACTGGTCAATTTACACAGTTCATTTAATCCCCCCGAAAGGATAGTTTCAAAGAGACAATTAATAACCAATTTAAAGAGAGTTTGGATAAATGTTTCCATTCTTTCATTATTATTGTAATATTCTGCTTTAGCGGTTCCCAAACTATGGGTTACGACCCACAGGTGGGTCACGGAATGACCAGTCAGGTCTACAAAAATATATTAATTATTTTGTCTGCTGTAAAAATATAAATAACACATGTTACTACTTTAAAGAAAAAAAATCATGATAAAATATAAAATAAACAACTAGATATATGAAAATACAGTGTTTTATTAGACAGTCAGTCCCATTCTCTTATCTCTGTCTAATATGAGTTAGTCTTTGCGCTGGACACACTCACCCGTCAGATGGTGTTAGTGCCCACGCTCCGTCATTTCACTTTAAAACCCTTTCATTGTTGTTATAAATGTTATTTATTTTTTATACGTTCGTTAATAAATGTATTTTTTCTTAAGTACTAAAAAAGAAACATTTGTTTTATGAATATTCCACTTTCACATTAGGATTATTTATCACAGTCTTTTCGTGTATATGCTTTGAATGAAAGTTCGCCTTTTTTGGCAGGATAGAGATAGATTTTACATAAGGCTATATATACATATTAGGTGTGTCACAATTTTTTTTAAATTACCTGCAAACATTAACATAAAAAATATGTATTTGAAATTTCCAATTGTGATTGAAAAACCAGGGTAATTTATTATTAATGAAGATTTTAATAAATCTACTTACCTTCTTGGCTCTGTAGAGATACTCCCAAAGAAGCTGTAAAAAAATAAGTAAAAAAATGTTGGAGAGTAAAGTTTTCACAAGTCAAAAGATAAAAATGCTTTTTAAATTCTCAAAATGTTGGTTAAGTTTAAGAAAAGGTATATATTTTTATATTTTTTTTGTGATTAAAGGAAGTGTTATAGGCCTATTTAAACCTGGATTTTTTGTTTGGCTTACTACCCATTTGGGTTATACACCTATGCAATAATTACATTACTATATCAGGGACGTGGGAGGTTGAATTTATAGGAAGTGTAGCCACATTTGCATGGAATGAGGAAACCATTTAGGAAAAACCATCCTCAGTACATCTGACTGGGATCGAACTAAGATATCCTCATCATCGGCAGTCTAGTTTATTGCAAGAGTGAAGCCTTAGAACATGCGGCCCCTGAAGTGGTTTATTAAATGTGTTATTCACAAAGTTATTATAAATAAAAAAAATAGTTAAATCATAAAAACACAGTTTTAGTGATATTGATAACCTACCTACATAAAGTTGGCCGTGTCGATCTACTTTACCACCAATGAAGTGAAAGTCCTTCTCCTTCTGATAAGCAGTCGTAATCACATCTATACTGACGTTGGCCGAGTCAGAGCCGTCCCAGTACAAGATACATAGCTGAAGACCGTGGGCGACCAGGAACGAATCCCCTTGGTTTTGTACTGGGATTATGAAGCTTATAGGGTCTCCTATGGGAACTTAAAAATCAGACAACAAGCATCAGAACACAACGATTTGAGTACATAGAGCATATGACTAAAGGAGTAATTAAACTATCGTAGACTTCTTTTACTTAAGTCAACAACCCGAAGGTTGGTTTGATGTGCTTGCTCTCCATCCAGGGCTAGGCATGGACTCAGCCCTTCGACCGGTTAGTGCTGACTACACCATCTTATAGACTTCCCATGTTCTAAGGGAGTTCAGTAAGTTTTGTGGTTCCCGTTGATCTTCCGTACAGAATTTCTATGAACGCACTCAAAAGAACCTAATTTTGTCGGGAGAGGTATTTTCATATAACTTCTAGGGTTCTTTACGTGCCACAATCTACATGAGATGGATGGGATTACTTTTCTTACCCTCTGAAGGAAGTTGTGTTAAGGATGTTTACCACTCAAGAAATAATCGTTGACCTCAGCTGGGTTTGAACGCACAGACGTCGTATCCTGAGGTGAGCACTTTAACCCAAGACCACCTTGGTTGACTAATAAAGACTATGTGTCATTATATAAGATAACTCAAATATATTGTGTATACATGAAAACCCTCAAAAACAACTTTAAAAATTTGGCAGTACACAAAGACAACCATGATTCATCGAGGCCATGTTCCTTCTGATAGATGTCTGAGGGCAGTTTCTTAAAATAATGAGCTTTGTGTGACTCAAGTGTTGAATATATCGGTTTTAAAAGTAATGGTTCAGTAATCCACAGGACTATGGCTCAATTAACTTAAGTCATATTTAAACATTTAAACCATGACCTATCCAGTAGGGCCTACCCCAACTAATGAAGCTAAAACTCCAGGTCATGACATAATCATGAAATATATAAACTTACATATTTGTGTCTGGTTGTGTGTTTGTGTCTCAGGGTGGTATAGATGCACTGTAGAACTGTTGGTGTCGGCAAAGTAGAGTGTGTTTCTGGTAGCATCCCAATGGGGGTTGACAGGATGTTGCAAGTTTTGAATCACCTCCACCACTTCATTGAGGCACGTACTGGAAAATGAAATTCACTATCGGGTAAAAAAAAAAAATGGAGCATCTAGGAGGAAGATATTTTATTGACATACTCTTATGTAATTTAACTTAATAAAAATATTTGAATGCAAGGTGATCAAATAAGTGCTTGGATAGAATACTTTTATTTATTAATTTTTTATTTAATATATTTTAAATTTTGGTTTATGCAAAAGCCAAAGCATATGAAAAACTGAAACATAGTGATTGGTGGGCTGTATACAATTTATACAATCCTGGATGAAATTTGACATACATTTACAAAACAATTCTTTAAATTCTATAATTCATTTGTTTTTATAAAAAATAAAAAAATGATCACTACAAGTTTTTGCAATAGTATATACAACCCGGTGGTTGTTTGGATTTATCCATGGAGTAGTGATTAGAAGTGTAGTTAAAAAGATACAGCCAAATCATTAAGAGGGGATGGAAAAAACAGTGACTAAGCTCATTTGAAAACTACCATTGTACACCTGGCAAGCTTGATTTTTTATCACCATGTCTTAAAACCCATTCGAGTTATACTCTTATGTACTAATTACGCTAATGGATTATAGATTAGGAAGGTTGAATTTAGAGAATGTGTATCAATATTTGTGTAAAGCGAGAGTGGGAAACTATTCAGGAAAAACCATCCTCAGTACTCTCGACCGGGATCAAACCACAATATCCCCTTAATCAGCAATCTGATATATTGTGAGAGTGATGTCTTAGACCATGCGGCCACCAAAAGGTGTATTAGCTTGTATCCTAAACTGTGTGGTCATCAGCACTTCATACTAACCATTTGGTATGTGTACATATGTACTAATTACGCTAATGTAATGTGTTATGTGTTGTTGATGAGGTCAGAAGTGTATCAGGATTCGTTTGGAGGGCAGTACACCCGACGAGGAGTCGAACCCTGATATACCTGTCATCAGCAGTACAGTCTATTGCGGGAGGGACTCCTTAAGACCAGTTGGAGGTTATATTCTTCTGCCTACAGTATTAAAATGAATCAACAATGAATTGGTTGCATATTTCCTTGTGGAACAACAGACAATACTAATTTCATATTTTGATCAATATGAAATTAATATTATTGAAAAATCCTTAATTTTTTTTGATATATTAGATTTTATCTTCTAGCCTGCACAAGTTTTAATATAACCAACATAAATAGCCTACACATTTTGACTTATCAGCCCTCGCTCTGGTGGCCACATAATCTAAGATGCCACTCTCGCAGTTGACTAGAGCACCAATGACAGGGAGATTTAAGGTTCGAAACTCAGTCAGGTGTACCGAGTGTTTTTTTTCCTCTTTCTCCACAAACATGTGGGTACACTTCCTATAAATATAACCTGCCTCATTGCTAAAACCATGAGCGTAATTAGTACATAAGCACATAACCTGAACGGGTAGTAAGATGCAGTCTAAAAAACTTACTAGCCATGAGGGATAAATATGTAAGATGAAACAATACTTGCAAATAAAGATTTTTTTGTTTTCGAGTTTATCAATTGATTCAGGTTTCTTTCTCTATTTCAAAGATGTATTTTGTTTGGTTCTTAAAGTTACAAATTCATGTTTAAGGCCCAAAATTGAGACATCTACTGTTTTTCAATAAGCAGCAATACATATATAATATTTTACTAAAATCTAAATTTAATTTTCAAAATTTGGAAATTCATGACACACAGATAAGTTATAAAACTTATGTGGAATCTGTAGAGGTGCTTCAGATGTTCTTAAAATGTTGTGATATTTTTAAGTGACATAAATGATCATATCATAATATCACGAGATATTTTTGAAAAGTACTTTCTGCCAATCAATTAAGAGATGTGAGCATTTATGTTAGCAATTTGACTTTGAAAAACCCCACTTCAGTGGCTGCATTATCTAAAGCGTCACTCTCATGTTGGACTGGTCTGCTGAAGATGGGTAGATCGGGGTTCAAATCCCAGTCAGGTCTACTGAGGGTGGTTTTTCCCAAATGGTTTCTCAGTCTGCTTCAAAACAAATTGAGGTAGATTACCTCTAAAATGCTTCCTTTATCCCTATCCCATTAAAGTAAATATCAAATATGCTTAATAACCTGAACAGGTAGTAAGACATGATGAGATGAAAAAAACTATTTTAAATTTCTGGATCAGTTTAATTGAAGAAAGGGTATATAGAGATTTCAAAGCAAGCAGTTAGTAAACTTTTACCACTATAAATGATGTAAATGTCAGAGCTAATTTAAAACTGCAAATGTTATTCAAAGCTCTAGATTTTAAAATATTTCCTAATTATTTAAAACTAGTAAAATTTAAATCAGTATTTATTAGGAATTTGAACAAACAAATTAATACCAATTAATTACCAACCCTATCTGTTTTACAGAGTGAGGCTCAGCAAATAATATTGTATATAAAAAAAATTGCTCCTAAGAATATTTGTAAACCACAAATATTAAGGTTAGAAAGGAGAAAGGTAATTTAAGGGAATTCCACCCACATCAGTGTACATAGGAGAAGGGGGGGAAAAAGGAAATCCACTTTGGGTGCACCCAGTCAAGATTTGAATCTTGACTATCAACCATCAGAAATCATGTCTATTATGACTCTGATGCCTTAGACTATATAACCACTGGTATGACTCCAACTATATTAAAAATATGTATGCTTCAGCTGCATACATACATAGCTTGTTAGACCTTATATCACCCACTAATATAATTAATTAAAAGTACAAAAATATTAACTTATCCACTTCAGTGGCTGCATGGTCTAAGGCGCTATTCCAGCAACAGCTGAAAACAGGGGGATCAGGATTTAATCCCAGTCGGGTGCACTGAAGGTGGTTTTTCCTAAATGGTTTTCCATTTTCCCTCTTTGCAAATGTGAGTGCACTTCCCCTAAGTTAGACCTTCCTAATCCCTATACACATTAGTGTAATTAGTATATAGGTGTACAACCCCAACTAAAGACTCAATTTAAAAAAATCTCAATAAAAACACAATTAGAAAATGTTTGTGAAACTGTTTATACCATTGTCTCTCCGAAGATTATTTTTTACTCCAAGTCTGAAACGCTTACCTCAAATTATTACTAAAGCAGATTTCTCAAATTGCATTTGTAAAATGAACATATATGTATGATGAAAAATTATTATTATTATTATTATTAGCACCGCGTCTTACTACCCGTTCAGGTTATACGCACTTACGCTAATGTGTAATGGTAGGGTGATTGTGAGATGAAATGGAGGACCTACAGTTTAACGTGGAATCCGAACCACGGTGGAGGCCTGGCATTCCTCACATTCACAAGATGTCTTGTCAGAGGTGAAGGAAGGGTTTGGTAATCAGATAAATCTTTGCCGGGACCAAGGATTGAACCCTTATGATGAAAAAGTGACTACAAATGGACATAACTTGAATATGAACCTTGACCTTACCAACAAGGTAGTCCAGTGCAATGTAACACCTTAGGACATTAGAATGGGTTTTTTTTGTGTGTGTGTATCATTTTATTGGGTATAAAGTACATATATATTGTATGTGTTGCATGTTCTTCAGAAGTAATTTGGCCCTAACTACTTATTGATTAAAATTTTAAATGTTAAACTTTTTTTCCCATATACTTTATACCTGACTATTAATATTAACAAATAATCTTCCCAAGTCCATATAAAAAATGTTATTCTGACTCACCAATATCCCATAAGATAAATCTATACCCTCGATATCTTCAGATGCAATTTGGGGTATTTGATATTTACTATCTGATTTTTACAAACACACGACTTACAAACTAATTCAATTCTAGAACAGACACAACACCAAGACTCCTGGCTGTTAATTCACCACTGTGAAATAATCAAATTTTTCGACCATGCTCAGAATCATGACTGGGAGAGACAATACCAACTTATCAACAGTGATGAACAATTTTGGATATAAATCTTTTGGGGTTGTTAGATTAGCCCTTTAAATGAACACCCCCACCCCTCAAAAAAACTGTATCTTGGCTAAAATTTTACAATAGTTTAAAATATTGTTGAAATGAATACTATTCTAGTATGTTTGTGTATATTTTAAATATGTAATAAAAGAAGGAAATTAACACACACGTATACTAAAATAGATCAAATTTTATTATTGGTATTGTTGATATCACACTTAAAAGATACTTTAGTTTTACTTACATTTTGCCATATAAGAAACAGTTGCACAAAAAATAAATATAAAATATCATAGTGCTTGCTCCTAAAAATACTCCAGGACAAAACACATCAAAGCTGACCAGCTTAACAATGCACAATGTATCGATATAGGATGCACGTGACAGTTTAACTTGTTTACTACCATTTTTATAGCAACATTAATGTTTATACCGGGTCCAAACGTGTCCAACATCACAAAGCGTTTAAAGATAATGATGTTTAAGATTGATGTTACACAATTAACACAGATATACATTCAAATGGCTATTAAAAGTAAAACATACAAGCTGTCTTCTACTTAACAATCTTTTTACTGGTGGATAACACAATAGTCAGGTAACTGGAACCTGTAACTGCATTTCTTTTTTCCTTTGTCTTACTACCTGTTTGGGTTACATGCTTATGTTCTAATCATACTCTGTCAGGGGGGAGTAAGGTTGAATTTAGAGGAAGTGTACCAGCATGTGAATGGAGATAAAATGAAAAATCATTTAGGAAAAACCACCTTCAACACACTTAACCGAGATTTGAACCCCAATCTCCCCGTCAACAGCAGTCCAGTCTAGTGCTATAGTGACGACTTAGACAATTTGACCATCAAAGCAGGTTAGGCATACCTATTATGGTGGTCGGTCAAGAAAAGCCTGGATTTCGAGAAAATGTTGGGTTTGGACAGGGAAAATTGTATATTTGGGTATTCGAGCATTTTTTTTTTTCCCCTTAACAATTATCCAAAATGAATGGACTAGTTTGTTTAATTGAACATTCTTATCCATTTCTTTGCCAAGAAAATTTAAATGTTTGCTCAGGGAAATGTTGGCGATTTAAAAAAATATCTTACCTCTACCCAAATAGGTAACTCAGAATCACTTGTAGTTGTAGGCTGACTTTTTTCACACCATATGACTACTAAGTTTACCTCAAACAATTTCGCTTATAGCCTGAACATGTTGTAAGACGCGATGATACAAAACAAATTCATACAATTTATTAATTGCTGGTAATTATTAACATGGAGATGGGAATTAATATTGTGAAATAAGTGACAATTAACACTGGTATACAATGAATTTAAGTTTATTGAACAGGTAATATTAAAACAAGTTATAACCTTATAAAAGTTTAAAATTTTAATTAAGTTTTAATTGAAGTTATAAAAAAAGTATATTAGTGAATACAAGAATATTATATATTATAAACACCCCGAACTCCATTTAATCTGATGAGCAAGGTCCTTGAATCCACATCTCAGCACTTTCAATCATGATTTTTCTATTTGGGGGGCTAGGTCACTCAAGTTTTGGCTTACTTATATAGGCATCTCCACTTCTTTCTCGTATAGCAACTCAGCATCTTCATTGCTGTCCAAAGTTGACTGAGATCCTAAGCGGCGGCTTGCGATGCACCCTCCCTCAATTTTGCCTATCTTTCTCTGCCTTATATAAGCATTGTTCTGACATCCCCCTCCTCTTAAGGTTCTTACATAGTACTTTTGGAGTTAAAAGCAATTATTTGATCATTATATTGAGATATGCAGTAGGTGACTTTAGAAGTAAAGCTTTTTGAAATATGTACAGTCAACTATCGATTCTACAGCCCCAGGAATAACGTCCCTCTCAAAGTAACGACCCTTTTTTGAGGAATCGTGAAAAATGTGGGGAAAAAGGTCAAAATTTTAAAGAAATCAGTCGTAAAATGTGTTTGTTGCACTTATTTAGGTTGTTGCATTGCGATTATCTTCGTGAGTGCTGTATTACTAGTAACTTGGGTAGGTCAGGTATAAAAATAGATACCATCCCATCAATGCCAGCCAATAACACTTGACTCTGTCCACCCCCTTCCACAAGCAAGACAATGTTTCCCCGCGCGCGACAGCCGCTACATCATGCACCAGGCTTGTTTTTGCCACTTATTTCGATTATCGATTTGGTTAAGTTTTTGGTTTGATTTTGTGAACGATTTTTGATGACCCACGCTAATGTTTAACATTCTCATTTCAATTTGGTTACATTTTGGGTTTGATTTTGTGAACGATTTTTGATGACTAGTGCTATTTTTTTTATTTGATACAAACTTAAAATTTCCAAAAAATTAGGGGAAAGAGGACCTTCTTGACACTCATGAAGAAGCAGGAGATCATCCAGGAGGTGGATAAGAAGAAAATTACAAAGACGGAGATTGCGCGGCTGCATGGCATCTCGAAGTAGACACTTTTCATGACTCAAAATGAGAGAAGAAATTGTGAATGCATTGCAGAAGGAAGGCCACAAAGTAACAGCCAAAAATTTGAAGGGTGCAATGCATGCAAATCTGGAGCAAGATATGCTGGAGTGGTTCAGCCAACATAAATCGCAAAACGTGCCTATAAACGGACCTGTGATGCAGAGTAAGGCTGATGAATCAGCCCTAAGGTTAGGTATAGAAACCTTTGTGTGTTCAAGTGGGTGGCTAGAGCATTTCAAAGTGCATCACAGAATATCCAGCCACAAGGTCGTCGTTGAAAGCGCATCGGTTGACCCAACACCGGTGAGGGAGTGGATACCCTTGCTCCAAAACATCCTTAGGCGCTATCAGCCTCAAGATGTATACAACGCTGACGAGCTGGGGATGTTATACAACCTCATGCCAGATCACACTCTTACTGTAAAAGGGGATAAGTGTAAGAGTGCGAAGAGGAGCAAGGAGCAACTCGCCGTCCTTCTGTGTTGCAAAATGAACGACAGCGATAAGATGAAAACCCTCGTAATCGGGGAGCTCAAGAAACCCTAGGATTTCAAGGACATCATCCTGCCTTGTGACTATGATTTTAATAAGAAGGCATGGATAACCTCGAGGGTGTCCACAAGGTGGCTTCAAGGCTTCGATTTGAAGATGGACGTCGCAAATAGAAAATTCGTGCTCTTCGTTGACAATTGTCCCACACATCCTGCTTTCAACAAACTCAGGAACATCAAGCTGGTCCATACCATCAGTATGCTTCAGCCCCTGGACCGGGGGATAACTCAGCAAGTGAAGGTGAAGTTACGCGAGATGCTTGTGCGGAATATGGTTTGGAATCTCGGAATGGGCAAGAAGGTCAAAAAGTGGGACATGTTCAGAGTCATGGAGGGAATTGCCACCAGTTGGAGGGCCGTGAGAATGGTGGTGATCGCCAACTGCTTCCTACATGCTCACTTTGTCCTACCAGTCAACGAAGAGGCTGCAGTCCATGTGCTTTGCGCCGCTGTCAGCGCTGAAGACCCACCACCAGTGGACGCCAATTCTCAGCAAGTTCCCTCCACGAAACTGCAGCCTGCCCCCCTGACTTTCACTCGGCCGTGCAACGAGGAAACGTGGCAGAGATTAGCCCCAGACTGCACGTATGAGGAGTAACTAGCAGCAGACAATGACATCACAGTTTGGGGCGTCCTTGATGACGCCGATATAATCAGGGAGCAACTGGGGTCCAACGATAAAGTGGGGGGGTGGGAATAAATGGAAGAAGAGCCTGAAAACATCCCCACAACGAAAGATGATCTGAAAGCCAGTGACGTTTACTCAAGAGCACTTAAGTGCCAGGGCACTAACAAAGCGCTGTGGTCCCAGTTCTATAATATGAAATACTTTGTCGAGCAAACTGGCGCTAAGAATAAATAGGTCTCCACAATGGATTTCTTTAAGAAATAGGTAGGTTTTTTATCCATGTGTTGTCTAAAAAAAATGTAATTTTTGCTTATGAGGGTCAGGGGTGGAACAAAATCGGTTTAAATTCCAATAATGACCCTTTTCCAGAGAGCCATGAAAGGTCCTAGAGTCGAGATTTGACTGTATTTGTCTAGCTTTGATCACAAACAACAATTCCTGGCAACTTTAATTAATACACACACTCAGGGAGAGTTTCAGGCTATCAAAACATGAGCATAACCTTAACTATCATTGTGACTCCAATCGTAACATGACATGACCTCGAAGATGGAAACCACTGCCATAGATTGTGTAGTTTAACTTGTGGTGTTGTCAACAAATGCACAAATAGATACATTTCATAATTATTTTTTTTTAGCTTTTTTCAGTTGTAGTCCATAAAGAGTACACATGATCTTTTTTTTTTCTTTTCAAAACAAGACCCCTTATTAATGTGTAACCTTTGATTGACAAAATAATTATTTTGGCCGTATCTTCATTTTACATATGTATTATTATTATTATTAGCGGGTAGTAAGACGCGGTGCAGTGTCTTACTACCCATTCGGGTTATACACACTTACGCTAATGTGTAATGGTAAGGTGATTGTGAGATGAAACGGAGGACCTACAGTTTAACGTGGAATCCGAACCACGGTGGAGGCCTGGCATTCCCCACATTCACAAGATGTCTTGTTAGAGGTGAAGGAAGGATTTGGTAATCAGATAAATCTGTGCCGGGGCCGAGGATTGAACCCCGGCCGCCAGCACAGAAGTCTGACACCTTACCCCTAGACCGCTAGGTCACTGGTTTACATATGTACATTAACTGTGTGTTTGCTTTTACCTTTAATTATTTTTAAATAAATGTTTGAAGCAATATAAATTTAATACAATGTGTGATCTTTAAATGCCTCATTACTTTTATTTTATTCATACATTATTTTCTCTGTTAAAATGTGTTTTTCAGCTCATTGGTTAAAATTTCATTTAATTTGGGTAGCTGCTTAGTTTGGCCAAAGTGATCTAGTCCTGATGTTTTACAATTAACAAGAATCCACTATATTTAGAAAATAAATTACTTTTTAGGTATGGTTTGTGAGATTTTTCAAAAAATGAGTTTACAGGATGATTAAGTTTGGAAGCCAATGAATTATATGGATATTAAACAAGACGTGCTGATAATAAAAAGGCTCAATAGTTCATACCAGTCAAACTAATTGGATTTTACTGTTAGAGAAAAACAAATCTTATTAATTCTATTAATTTGGAATTCAATAGCTTTCAACTTCATAGAAATTATTCATGGTTTGTACATAATAGCAGATACATTTTATAAATAACAAATTAATTTTTTTTAACATTATAGGGTAGAATGATTCCGGTGGCAAGAACATTTAACTAATTAAGGACACAAGTCATGAACGTTTATGATCAATATATGAAGTAACTTTCCTTTTATTTGGTTAATGTAAAATTCTGAAATACCTTCACTTAGATCAAGAATCTTCAAATATAATGAAAATGCTGCGGTTTCCAAAAAAGTGCCACAAATTTTATGACAAAATCCTATATTCAGATTTTCCAATTTACGGCAACCCATTAATAGATTAGCAACAGCTTCGTCAGTCATCCATTTACTTTCTTGAAGGTTGATCAATTTCAGATTCTTACATAAAACAATGTATTTGACCACAGTTTTTGTGAACATATAACAGCCTTGGAGGGAGAGAAATTCCAACTTAGAACACTTATAAATCATTTTAAATCCTTGAGCGGTCAATAGTGTGTTACTTGCGTTAAGCATGGTCAGGTGAGGACAACAATCAAAGACAGTTTTAATGCCTACATTGGTGATAGTAATGACTGAGACACTCAACTGACGCAATCCTGAACATTGGCTAAAAACACAAGAGAGTGTTTGATTGTTTAAATGCCTTAGCATAAGGAGTGTTAACGATTGTATCGCGTACCAAGAATTGTTTATAAATAGCCGGGCTAAAGAATCAGAAAAAACCTTCACAAAGCCTAGCTAAAATGACTTTAAGGGCGGCAACTGCCCTAGGTTCTCCAAATTTGTTTCTATGTAAGTAAACAACAAAGTCAAACAATCTAATTTAGTACAGAATTTGATTTATTTTTTTTCGTAGCATCCTCATTTAAGAAAGCCAGCCCACAAAGATGTCAACCTGTCATGTGAGTTTTCCAAAAAACCACTCAATTGACTGAGATCCCAAGTATGGCAACAATTTATCTCGAGAAACTCAAACGCAATTATATTTTTTCAGAAAAGGCACGAGAAAACTGAGACAGGTGCTATGGTAGTCCCGGCAACAGGTCAGATTCAGATATTTCAGTTTATTCCTATTTTTGATTGATAAGGCAAGATGTAAGGGATTAGAACTAATAATATGATCATTCAATTTGAACGCTGAAGTTTTCAATTGGAGACAAAACACAAACAATAAATTCACTACTTCGAAAACAAAGTTTACTTTGTTCAACATAATGTGTTTGAGCATGGGTGCTTGTTTTATGAAGTTGACAACTTTGACTAGTCTGACATCTTCTGGAGAGAATTTCCATGTTTCCCAGCGAAGGTCGTTATGGCATAGCTGTTTCCTCTTCTTGAAGACATGCTGAACTATATTAGTGAGCTCTT
The DNA here is from genome assembly GCA_902141375.1 of Timema poppense. NCBI lineage: Eukaryota > Metazoa > Arthropoda > Insecta > Phasmatodea > Timematidae > Timema > Timema poppense. Next base: position 47,575 of record CABFOV010000848.1, read on the forward strand.
TCATGGATAAATAAGAAAATATGTGTAGTAGTTCATTCGGAAGAAAGCTGATGTCATATGCTCGAACCATGGTTCATTTGTTTCCTTCACTGTATCTGAAAATAAAATAAAATGTGTGTTTTGTATAGAGTTTAATATAAATTCTTATACACTTTGTATTTGTGCATCTATAGGTTGCCTCGAAATGCCAGGTAATAAATGCAAGTTATTGGCAAGGTCAATGGAAGTCAAGCATGGTAAATAAATAATATTTATCACCACATCTTACTACCCATTCAGGTTATACGCTTAAGTACTAATTACACTAATGGGTTAGGAATTGGGAATGTTGAATTTAGAGAAAATGAACCCACATTTGCATGAAGGTAGAGTGGAAAACAATTTATGGAAAACCACCCCTAGTTCACCCGGGCAAATTTCAAATCTCGATCTCCCTGTTCGTCTAGCTCAACACGAAACTAGCGTGTTAGCTAACCACGCCACCAAGGCGGGTGGGTAAATGTACACATTTCACAATTAATTATTTTCTTTTATTCCAATTAATTGCTGTTTTTAGGTCACACATGTAAAGTTTTATTTATTACAGCTTTGAATGCAATACAAATAGCAATAGGTAGGCCTTGTTTAATGTTCTCATTTAAAACAAATATTTACGACCCTAGAAGGATTGAACAATTTTTTTAAAATTTATAGTTAGTTATACAAAAGATTAGCACAAGGTCTGAAATATTTTTACTAGTTAAATGATAAAAATCATGTTAGATAATTAATTAATATGGTAAAAAGTATGTGGAAGGTATATGAAAACATGATATCTACAGAATTAATAGAGGGACAAATACAATTAAGCTTTGCAATTAGAAGTAGAGTAAATTGTATATCTCAAAAGTGAAAATGATTTTCCTTATAATATAATTTTGCATAAAAGTTATTTTAGAAAATAATAGCTTTTAAGATAGGCCTACTTTTACCATCATTATTATTATTAATACTAATATATTAGCCTATACATATTGGATTTAGACATACATTTTGTATGCCCTTGTAGCTATAGTGTAGGGCAGTAAATCTCATCAATTTCCCTAACAGACAGGTTATTGACCATAGACTATAGGAGTCGTGTTTTTGGACAACCCCCTGCCAAAAGAAGCTAAAAAGTTGTCATCGCCACCCATGTAACAGGGGAGGAATATAAATTACTAAAAAATAAAGGAGGGAAGTGTAGCTAGCTCGAGGTTTTTTATTCCATGATTTAGTATACATATGAGGAGGGTGGGCAGTCGCAAAGTCCTAAAGTGGCAGAACCAAGTGGGGTGATCGCTTCCTTTGTTTGCTATTAAATGTATGTAATACTGTAATAATAATCTTTATAAGAATATCACATCTAGTCTAAAATAATAACACTTTGCAAAAAATTATGATTAGTGCCATTAATCAAATATAACTAAATTTATACAATCAAAAATAATAATTGACTTTAATGTGGTTTCAAAATGGCTACCAAAACTAGTATCATCTAGTTGAATTCTAACAGTTACTCTTCCGAATAGAACTGAAATATACCTGGGGTCATCTCAAATTTGCATTAGTCTGCATATTATTAATATTTCACTACCATTAAATTATAGCATGCCTACTTCACCAGATAAAATCCAGTTCATGAAACTTTTTAGTGCGAGCTATGGTTTTAAAACACATAAAATGTAGAAATTCAGAATCCATTTGGTCTAAAATTAAAATGAAGGTATGTATAAAATCTTTAAATAAGTCATGGAATGTGCACTTTAATGCTCCATTAGTAAATATAATAGACTGTTCACAATGTTAATGAATTACCTAAAATTGACTCTTATTTAGATATACTGCAATATATGCCATATATAAAAAACTATACAATAAAAGTAAAATATCTTTAGATTCATCCTAAATGCTCATATATATATATACATAATTACACTATTCCATTACGGGGCAGGCAAGAAACTGTGTATGTAGCTAAAAAAAATGGCAACTACATATTTAATCCATCCTCACTTACTTACTCCACACTTCCCCAATCTTGCATACTCCGTTCGCTTCAACAACATCCATACACCAAGTCTTACATGCTCTTTTTTTATTCTAAAAATTCTAAATGTTTCTCTTTTTAACATATTCGTATTCAACATTTAGCCACATCTTACATGGCCTAATCTTCCTTTTGCTTTGTCACGCAATTCACTCTCATCCTCTCAACATGCCTAAACCAGCGTAAGACGTTTATTTCACATTGACCAAATGGATTCCCTTTCAAAATGCACTCCTTCAGCACCCATTCATTGCTGACTCTGTCCATACGAGCTTTTCCACATACATTTCTTAGATATCTCATTCCAACCTCATTCACCTTGTTCTTGTGTTTCTCCTGACAAACACTCTCTTCACATCCATAATACAATGTTATTGTTAACACTTTAATATACTGTAATCTTTGCCTCTTTCGATACTATTTCATCCTTTGCAATAGTCCATAGACATTCCAAATACTTTGTGTGCTATTTGTTAAGATAATAAAAATACTTCTCTAATATACAGCTCATATTAGGCTTCCAAAAATGAGAGAAATTCTTATCAAGGCGGAATCTTTCTATCATGCCTTTCTGTGTACTTTTAACAATGAAAAATGTATCTCAAATGGCTTCTAATGTCTAAGCCAAAAACAAGAATTGAGACTTGAATCACTGATTGTTCATGTCCCAAATAAATAATAATATGTTCTGTGTACTGACTCTTGTTCGAAGAGTAAAAAAAAATTAATGAAAGGAGCCCTGACACTTACCTTCTTTATATAAAGTGTTTTTGACACATTCATCTTATAGTACATAGAAACATGTTGATTCATCCCTCAAGAAACTTCTCAAGGTTTTTTTTTGTCACCACGTCTAACTACCCATTCAGATTATGCAAATGGAATCGGGATATGGAAGAATGAATTATATAGGAGGTATAGCTGCATTTTTGTGTGAGAAAAAGAGTGAAAAATCATTTAGGAAAAACCACCCTCTGCACACATGATAGGTATTCACCCATTCTTACCATCAATAGGAGTCCAGCTTGAGGCGAGTGATGTCTAGACCAGTGGTATTTAACCTTATTTGTTCACGTACCCCCAATATTATTTCACTTATAGATCTTTTACTCCCAAAGTTGTTGGTACATAATAAAAGCAATCAAGGCCGTAGAAAGCGAGATCAGGAAAGGGGGGAGGGGGGAAGGTCATACAATGTATACAAACTTTTATTTGATAATATATTAATATAACTTTTTTTTTAGCGGGTTGAGGTGGGTTCCTCTAGAAAATTTTACTATACCTTAGCAATAAAAGCTTTGATACACATCTATGGAAGGGTGGGTCCATATAATTCCAGGAAGGGAGGATCCAGACCCTCCCAATCCACCTTTTTCTGTGCCCTTGAACAGAACACCTCTAGAAAAATTAGCTTTCTCCACCCTTGCAAGCGCGCGCGCACACACATACACACACACACACACACATTTATTTAAATGTATTTAATTTTACAATTTAAGTTTTATATATATAGATCATTCGATCAGCGAAGTAGGTATCAAGGCAATAAGATGATCCAGTTTGCCTAATGAAAGATTAAATAACTAGTTGTGTGTCTATGCACTTATATTTTGGTTCAGAATTTTGATTAAGAGTTAGCCATCACATTAGCTAAGCTGTAAAACTATCCTGATTGACCCAATACAGAACGTTTATTTCCCTTGACACTGTTTATACACATGGCCTTTTTCTTACCCGTTCTGGTCAATGCTAGCCTTTAGGTCCATCGTTGTCAGTGTCAACAGTTCCTTCAGGTTGTAGACAACTGATAACTGCAGGTTGATCTCTGAATGTAGATAGATTACCTTCTTCAGAGTTCAACTTCAACTCGGACAGTTGTGCTGATGCTATTGAACGAGTTTATAACCCGTCTAAGCTCTTTTCTTTATTGATAATCACATTAGAACTAAACCTGCTATTGTTGGTAGCAATGTCCAACCTCACACTATTATAAGGAAAACTGTAATTTTTCAAATTATGCCTGTTGTTCTTTATTTTCCCTACCCTTTGAAGCCTAAACTGAACCTTTTTAATTACGACTGTTCACATACCATATAAACAATAGCATGTGGATGTAAAACAAAATTAGCACCACATATTTTGATATTTGTTCATTCATTCAAATATTTTGGTTGACACTTGAGCCTAATGTTTACCAAAATGTTTTACACAAGGTTTGAATCGCGAGAATAAATTTATATCACATTTTGAGTATGTTTTCCTTTCATAAAATGAAGAGTTTTGTGCCATACTAAGTACGTAGGAATATTAAGAATTGTTTAAAAGTATATATTTTAGGATTGATTTTTAGAATGTATTTATTCTTATACAATGGGAGATTGTCTGCCGGGCTCTTAATAATGCAGCTGCTTGCCATTACAAATTTTGACAAAACAATGATTAATGTATTGTAAAAAAAAATCATCCCCTGCAATGGATTGACTAAGTCAAATTTATTGAAAATGTTTTATATAATTGCCACTAAAAATCCATATTTCTCTATCGAGGACTTCACAGAGCTACTTGCAGACTTTACAAATTCTTCCTGCACCAGTGTCTGAAAACTGTGTTGAATTAACTTTCTCTGTGACAAGTGTAGGCCTGCCTTGAACCATATTCCGAACCCCCCTGGAATTTGTTGGAGGGTGGTCCTCAAATATATAAAAACCTAATACTACAAATTTAATTGAATATGTCATCAACCAAATATTAGTTAGTGAATATCTTAATATTTACCTTCAAGATACACTTTGTAAAACTTCCTATTGTAAAATTAGCTCTGCCAACATCACCCTAGTTTTGGATAAATTTATATGAAGGTTAGGTGACCTGGTGGTCTAGGGGTAAGGTGTCAGACTTCTATGCCGGTGTCCGGGGTTCAATCCTCGGTCCCGGCACAGATTTATCTGATTACCAAACCCTTCCTTCACCTCTAACAAGACATCTTGTGAATGTGAGGAATGCCAGCTCTCCACCGTGGTTCGGATTCCACGTTAAACTGTAGGTCCTTCATTTGATCTCACAATCACCCTACCATTGCACATTAGCGTAAGTGCGTATAAACCGAACGGGTAGTAAGACGCGGTGCTAATAATAATAATAATATATGAAGGTTCATTTTGTCTGTTGCCACACTTAAACAATTTAATGCATTCTGCTAGTCTCTTATTCTCAGACATTAATATGGCATCACCTGTATAGGTAAGCACTCTCACATTCACATTGTCTATTTGTACACCACACCACATCCTCTCAAGCATCCCTCACACTTATCCATGGATACATTAAGCAACCATGGATACATAAAACAACCTTGTCTAATACCCTGTTCAATGGCAAACCAATCGCTTAAAACTTCTTTCACCTTAACACACACCTTATTTCCATCATACACCACCATAATTGCATTTACTAACCATGTGTCCACACCATACTCTCTCCGAACATTCCATAACATACTCCTATTTACACAATCATACGCTCTCTCCAGATCGAACAAATGCACAATACACTTTCTTCCTTACTGCCATATATTTATAAATCAGTTGTTGCAATGCAAATATCTGGTCTATGCAACCTCTACCTCACATGAAACTCCATTGCATGCCCCAAATCTTGTCAGCAGTTTTTTCAAGCACCCTCTCAATTAAGACTTTCCCAAAAACTTTGCCTGGAATCCTCAACAAACTAAATGACCCATAATTCATACATTCACTCTTACTGCCTTCGTCTTTGTACAAAGGAATAATCGACAGCATTCTTTAGGTAAATAGTAACGTTTGAAACCCCAGCACACATATTGAACAACTCGCACAGTCTGGCAAGTAGTACCATTCCACACATTTAAGCATTTCAATTGTAATCCCATCTACACCCGCAGATTAGCCATTCTCTAACACTTGAATAGCTTTTAACCCGTCAACCTCGTAAATCCTTTCACTCATCATAACATTTTCCCTATTTTCTGTTACTTTCTGTAAGTTTTTACTATATAATTGCTCAAAATATCACTCTCTTATATTGTTTTCATCACAGATCATCTCACTACATTCATTCTGAATGCCAAAGGTATTTTTATGTACTCCTCATTTTGTTCTCTTTATTACCCACTTCCTGATAAGCTTCTTAAGAATTATTTATTACTTCTATATTACGAGAGAGGCTGTTTGAGAACATATTGTGTACCTAACTAAATTACCCTCAAGACTCCAAAAACTTGATAATCTGATAAAAACAAGCTTCCCTACATTCCACCTATCCAAAGTGATTTAAGACATTTTCGTCGACCCTTGAAGAGTAGCGTGCAAGCAAACAACTTATCTACATTACATACTTTTTGACCCAATTTCATGAACTTACATTACAGTTGTAGCCCAAACCTATATCAGGCTCATATTTCTACAACCCAGCATTTTGTGAACTTCACAAAATACAAACGTTAATAAACTTATTTGCTTCTAGTCATATAACAAAGATATATTAAATCAATTTATCTAGCCTGCAACATAAGTGAGGACACGCCTATCTTTTTTATGTTTGTTATTCAAATATGATTAATAATAGTTCAGATTTTATTAAAACACTGTATTCTCATTAATGGTCGCAGAGTAATTATAAAACAAAGAATAACTATTATAGATTGTTTCTAGCACATCACTTTACCATCTGGTAGATTCATAAATTGATTTCAATGATATATATATTTTAATGGGGTATTTTGAAAGTGTATACAAAATAATTTATCAAGATGAAAGTTTTTCAACGTCCATTTCAATCTGCCAGATTTTTACTTAAACAAACTTATAATATAGAGTACAAGTATAATATAGCTACACAATAAACATTTCTTGATTCATCACACTAAGCTAGGACCTCCTCATCGTCAGCATGGTATTTATCTCCCAAATGATTCTTCGGAGATGATCAATGATCTCTTTCAGGTGTTTGTTTTTCTGAACCACCTGTTCCATAACTTCTTTATTCTCCTCACACATGAGCCTATATGACTCTGAAGTCTTCTTCTCATCAGACTTCATGTCCCATTCCTCTTTCAACGGGATTAAACTCTCAATATGTGTGTACTCCATCCCTTGACAGTTCTCATTACACTTCTCATAAATCAACCGCAAACGTTTGAAAAGCAGCCTTATGGTTTTTAAATGTTCTTGCACTTTACCCTTCTTTTCATTGCTAGTGTTTGCCCCTTGGGCTGTCCCATTTGGGGGTTGAATAGCTTTCAACGTCTGGAACACCTCCTGCGTTCGTGACACTATGTCCTGGACTGTTTCTTGCCCAAAGCGGCAAAGCGACGCTGTGTTGAACTCTTTGGATGGCTGTGGTTGTTGGGGCGTTTGGGGCTGTTGCTGTGGATTGTTCTGCTGCTGTGGGTTACCTTGATTAGTTGCTGAAGTTGCTGCATCTGTTGCTGTTGAAGTTGTTGCTGTTGCAATTGTAACTGCTGGTTCTGCTGCTGAGCATTCTGTGGTAGACCCACACCATAAGATTGCTGGTTTACCATGCCCCCCTGTTGTGGGGAGGACATGAGCCCCCCCATCTGGGGACCAGCTCCAAACTGGCCCCTCATGCTACCTTGCTGAGCATTTGGGAAGCCCGATGGAAACGAGTGTGAAGGTCCGGCCATGATTATGCAGACTCAAACCCTCACCCTTGACACCTTCAAAAAACACAATATTCCGAGTCAAACATACGTGTATGTTTACTAAGAAGTATTTGTCTTATAATAATATGATATTGAGTCACTCTTCTATAATCTGAAACAAATTGACATTTCAAAAAATAAGATTCTTTTGTTTAGAAATGAATAGTAGGCCTACTTTAGTTTATACTTTAAATGTATCAAATAAGCCTCGTTGTTATCCAATTGTATGTTTATAATATCTAAAGCAATATTTATTTATAAAATAAGACGGTTCCAGTATGTTGCCCAGTTGAGTTGATGGTGGAAATAATCACAAAATATTTTGCTCAATGAAGCTTAAGATGAGTCTACATTTTACGATAAAAGATTTATATTAAATTACCAGTTAATTTCTGGAAATATAAACGTTTGAGTTTATTTATGTGGGCGTGGTGTCCTATAAATCCAATAATGGGCAGCTAAAATAGACTTAACTTTTCTTTGGTTAAACCTTTTGTTTATTTAATATTTAATAAAAATGTATCTTCAATGTGTGGGTGTAAACATAAGTTATATTTACTAATGTACACTAGGGCCCTATTTTATAAAGTAGACCTAGTGGAACCAAGAAATAGAAGCGTGCTATCTTTCAGGGTAAACAGAAGGTAGGTCTAGAATGTGCTTCAAAAGAAATTTTGAAATGTTTGTTAGACTCCTTCAAGGTTAAAAACCATTGATTTGGCCTTGTCGAGTTCCAATAAAGTTTGGTGGGTTGATATTTATGAGTGTAAGAGTTGAGGTACAAATAATGTAGTCGTAAAAAAAAATGTGGGACTCTTTAAGATCAATTAGCCAATCAACATTGGACCCGCTTCAGTGGTCGAATGGTTTGAGGTGTTATTCTTGTGTTCGACTGGTCTGCTGATGACGGGGAGATCAGGGTTTGAATCTAGGTAAGTTCTATTGAGGGTAGTTTTTCCTAAATGGTTTCCCTCTCTCCTTTCATGAAAATATGGGAAGATTATCTACAAAATGATTACTTCCTCATCCCTACCACTATTTATGTGTATAGCCTGAACAGTAAGACGCGGTGATAAAAAACACACACAAAACATAGATTTAGGCTACTAGTATTATTTTTAAATTGTCAAAAGATATATGAAAATCCATTATTTTCATCCAAGCCTACATAGACCTAAATGATTTGCAGTATTATTTTATCAAGATATGTTTAGTCATAGAATTTTGATATTTTGAAAATATAATTAAAAACAAAATCTCACATGGGCTACTTTATAAGATTGATTTCTAAACATATTTATAGGTTGATATCTACCTATATAATCCTAGGACTTTTAATCTTACTCTAAGCAATATTTAACAATATAAGTCAATGCTATCCTATCATGTAGGCGAGTAAATTATTAATTGCCTAGTAGGCCTACTACAAAACCAAAACCCAATTATTATTTTGCATTTTGGTCCACCGGGTCTAATACGCATACAATTTATTTTTGAACACAAAATTTTAGGCAAAATAACACTACCAAAAACATTATTAACTTCATTCATACACACAGGGAAAATATATTTGAATAATAACACGATTAAAGACCAAATTTATAAAATAACACATTGATTTTGTTTTTTAACAGGGTAGGCCCTATCATTTGGCTCTTTCCTCAGTATTTCCTGAAACACCTCAACACCCAAACTTGAATCAAATGTTCATTTAAATTATAAATTTACCCATCTTATCTTTTAATAGCTAACATTAAATTTTCTTAGACATGGAAGGTTAGGTTGGGTTCATTTGTAATTCATAACCTTTTTATGCCTGAGAAATATATGTGTTAATAAAAATTGAGAAATTGGTATACACATTTATTTCAGATTATAGTTATTTTGGTGCAAACTTGTCAGTGTTTAATGTGGAAAGAAGAGGTAGCCAGCATGACGTGCATATGGTATGTAGGTATTTTAGTTGGCACACAAATAAAAGCAAAATGTGAGTTAAATAAAGTTAATAATGTTGTTTGACAGTGTTACTTTCATGAAATTATTTTTTCCAAAAATAAATTGTTTGTGTACCTACAGTAGCCCCATGGTCTCTTTGGTGTTGACTGACAGCTCACGGCTGATAGCTTTAAAAAGTTACCAGACCAAATTATGTATCCCTACGCCGAACCAGATGATCTGCAAAAACATGTGTTTAGCAGCTGTCACTTTTGAGAGTCAAAATTTAGATATATACCTAAATGTTGACTGTCAGAAGTCAGCTGTAAGCTGTCAGTCAGCACCAAAGAACCCATGGGGCTATTGGACTAGTATTATACTGGTACAATGGTAGCGAGTACTAGTTACAAACCAAACCAAACCAACCATGTTTCTGACAGAATAAGCATAATACGTACCCAATACCCAAGAACTTTAAAGTTTAAATGCACTTCACAAGCAACTAAGAAAAACTAAAAACCAACCGTGTGTTGGATACCATAAATTGTGTCTTTATGATTGTTCTTAAAAAATTCAATAATTTACCATCTAGGACAAAGTGTCTAAATATGGTTAAGTAAAAACTATAATTTCCACTTTGATACTTGTGAGTTATTATATTAACGGCAGAAATCTTCTTGGTTTATATAGTGGATTTATTTTATTTTGCACTTTAATGTATCAAATCTATCAATTTTGTTTTTACTCTTCAGATAAATGTCGAGAAATTACTTACTTCTTCAATATTTCTTGGTTATTTATCAAATAGATTTATAAAGAAGTGTCTCCAGCCTAAAAGCGGAACACTGAATCAAAAACATTTTATGTTAGGAACACAGATCATGTTAACACGAAAGCTCTGGTATGGGCATAGATAAAGGATATATAGGTATGGGGTTAGAATAGTTGTAAGGCATTTTCCGTATAGGTGCTGCATTCTAGACAATTCTACCAACACAATGTCTGTTTAATATAGCGGTCTCGAAGACTCAGTAGGTATTTAATCTGCGTGACATTACTACTATTGCTACTTTTTTTTTCATTTAATTATTCTGTATTATTAGTTTGTTTTGCGAAACCATCTTCCTTGAACAATTTTAAATTTTTCAAACCAAATTAAATAAATGAATGACATTAAATAAACATTTTGCATTTATTAACGTTCATTGTTTAAAACAATATCAACTTTATTATTCATAGTTGTTTGAAAATATTTTTTATATAAAAATCTGTTCAAGTGATAATGGCTCGAGTATCTAATATTTGTCTTAGCTATTTCTTTGACCTCTAGAATTAAACCCAACAAATTGATGTGGATAGGCCTACTATAAGTAAATATAAATAAAAATTAAACTAAGTTTGGATAAGGTGATCTTTTGGAATAGGGATAGGTGAGATTATAAGACAAAACTAAAGAAATTTTTCACAATGTACACAATTATATTTTGCAAATACAAAGCTACACTTGTGTAAAAAAATCTATTACATTCACTTTCTAATATTAGCTACCTTAATGATATGGCATGAGAAGAATATTAAAATGAACAAAAAATCTTCATGTTCAGTTTATCAATAAAAAAAGCCAACTATTAACATTTTCTTAAGAGAGTGGTTTCCAACCTAGTGGCCACATATTCCTAGGACGGGGTGAAAGGGGAAGGAGAGATTTGCAATATTTGTTGTTACGCGAAATTCAAATTGAAATGTTAGTGGATAAAATGATATAACCTAAATTATCGCTTAGGTTATTTTTGGTTATTCCGGGCTGATAGTTGTGTACGTAGAGAGTTTAATGTAGTAATCTCGTGTTAGGTGAGGGGTTTTGCTAGCATAACTTCAAAAATACCAATACTTCTGTAATTTCTTAATTGCATTTATAAAATCACTATACAAGCAATGTAGGTTTGGTTTGTCGGTGATGAGGTCAGGATTCAAACACTAAACTGGTTGTAATTTTTCTTAAAGAGTTTCCTCTCTCCCTCCACATAAATAAGGGTATATTTTCCCTAAATTACACCTACTCTACCAGTGTAGTTAAATTTGAATAATCCGGGCTAGTAGAAGACACAGAAAAAAAAACACAATTTGAACGCTTGTAGGTTTTCAAGGGGTTTCGATGATCTCGGACAAAAATTGGGGTCAAACTTGCAATGTTTTGGAAACTATTGGAACAGTATCAACCCTTTAATCTTAAAGTATGGATGGATCTTAATTTTTGAAGATTCTTGATCAAGTAAAGATTGATAAACTCAAATTCCTACCCTATAATGAGCCAACTTTGACGCAAACTTTCACAACATACAGTGATAATGTTGACTAATAAATATGTAATTATCAATCCATCGACTGTTTTGCTAATTTTCAAGTGTGGAACTGAATTTTCACTCTTTACATGATTATCAAAAGTTAATTTAAATCAAAATATTGGCAGGACTTAAATTAAGAGTGTGTGAATAGCTCGTTAAGATAAACAAAACACTTGAGAAATCATAGCTTATGGACACGCATTTGTTGTTATTATAAAAGTGACTTCAAAACAAGATTTAAATCCCAACACTCACTCCCTTACTAGATAGTTATTATTAGCACCACGTCTTACTACCCGTTCGGATTATACGCTTTAAGTGCTAATTACGCTAATGTATTAGGAATTGGGAAGGTTGAATTAGAGGAAGTGAACCCACATTTTCGTGGAGGGAGAGTGGAAAACCATTTATTAAAACCACCCTCAGTTCACCCGACCGAGATTCGAACATCGTTCTCCCCGTCCTCAGCAGTCGAGCTCAACACGACAAGCACGTTAGCCAATTACGCCACCGAGGCGGGTAACTAAATAAATAAAATGCTCATTTCAGTGAACTGTTCCTAGAGCTGAACTAGTCAACATATTTAGATTCCTTGACGTGAATTAGTTCACATTGAAGTAACGTCTTCCCCGCAGCTCCTTGGGCACAAATTACAACTTTATCCAGAACATTTTTGAAGACAATATGTTCGGGGGAAATTTGAGTGTAAGACCAAGGATGTTTTTCCTAAAGAACACGATCAATTAGGGATGCATTTATTTACCGAGAAGAAGAGGATCACAGAGAACCGAGAGATATGGCAGCAGGGACAAGGTCTGGACTTAAGGAAATGATGATTATTTCCATAAGAAAAATATAAATAGGAAGTAACAATTAATTTAACCACAGACAAATAATGCAAATTGTAACCATGACATTTTCAACCCTTCAGTTGAATTTTATTTTTGAAAATGTGACATCGACTATTAAGTTATTATAATAAATTAAAACCTATATTTTTGTAGGAGCAAAATTTCCGGTACTTAAGCATCAATTATGCTATAGTCAAGTATTTAATGGTAAAATAATGTTAACATTCTCAAAAATTCAAAAATTAGCAACTACTCAGTTCCAATGAATTAATTTCTTGTTCAATCTGTCTATTGATTTAAGTTGAGTAGCTCTGTCGTTTTGTATTGATCTAAAATAGTTAAAACACAATGGGCTACAAAATAATTATTAGGAAAAGAATACAGTCGGGAAAATGCATGCTATTACTCGGCCAATAAGCTGTTGGCATCTCTCTTACTTTCAAGGAATGTACATCTCAGAACATACAAAACAATAACTCTATTGGTTCTTCTTTATGGGTGTGAGACGTAGTCTATTACCCTACATAGTGAAAAAAAACCCGCCAGAGCACCACCTCCCGACATAACTGAGAGCAAGGATATTTGGCAACAGTTAACTAAGAGAGAGCGAGGATAAAGCTTGACTCAATAAGACCTGCAGTTCACACAGCAATGATATTGAGTGTAAAGGCTGTGGCCGCTTGGTCGGTATGACTCGGTCGTGGCCCACACCGTAAAGTTTATGTATACATTATGAACATGGTTAAGTTTAAGTAAAGACTTTGGCCCTAGCTTCGCCTAAACAAGGACGATAATATCATTTATTGTTTGTGTTCATTATAGATGGCATGACCACATCTGATCACAGATGAAGGCTGACACTGGAACTAGCCACGACAGTTTGGAGGAGCGGGAAAGGTATAATATCAACCATGATGTCTGTGAGCATGAGCCCAGTAGCGAGCTAAACGCAGGACCATGGCCCATTTCCCGCTTGGGGGAGGGTCTAGCGGAGGTTTTAATTCTCTTGACCAACAACAGCATTTCCAATCCAGAGAACGATGTCGAATTGAACCTCGAGATAGAAGTCACGGAGAGCGTCCTTGCTGCAATGGTCTCGGATGAAGATAGAACGATCGAGTCTTTGCTGGATGTCACGATTGTAGTACCTAACAATTCTATTGGTTCGAGCAAAGATATAGGTCTGATAAATAGTTCGCGATTCAATACCAAAGAAAATATTGAAAATGGAGAACGTAAGGAAGGATGTAACATGAATAATTGGAATAAAGAGTTTAATAAGTTTTTAGAACTTAAGATGAAGATGTTGCAAGAACAAATTATAAATATCAGAAAGGGACTACATAGGTCTGAGTCAGTTGATGGTGAACTTTTTAAGATTGTAAGCACTGTAAACATAAATAATGGTAGTGAAAAATCTTTCAAACATAACCGGTGTTTTGAAAATTCAGATAGTGCGAAAGAAAAATGTGATAAAAATTACTTTGCCACTGTAAAAATATCATCCGATTGTTTGAAAGATGCCATACCAAAGAAAATTGAAGAGGAAATTTCACAAATATCATTTAACAAAAATGTTACTGACTACAAAGCTCCATTAAAAAATAATTTATCTAGTTTGTTAACTCAGACAACAAATACATCTTCAAAGAATGCACACGATAAAGATGATAAAGGTATATGGATAATCTTGAAAGAATTAGAAGCACACATTGCAGACTTAAACACAAATCTTGAAAAGAGAAGAAACGTTAACTTGTCATGTTCTAAATATTCTAATCTTAGCACCACAATTAATGAGATTAATTTTTATCAAACATGCTTGGAGATAAATGAACAAAATAACAAAGTTAGCAAAATATTTAATGAAATCAATTATAACGAGCAAGTGTTCTATTGTGGAGACGCAAGTCTTTCTCGTGAAAATCGACGTTTGATGGACGTTCTATCTCTAGAACCAGCATGTGAAGATTTTGGTGACCAAATTATAAAGAAAAAATATTTAGAAAATAAATACACAAAGAAGTTAAATGATACATTCGAATCTGATATTTTAATATCACGCAGTAAATATATATTGGGAACCAAAGAAAAGATGCATTGTGATTCAAAACCAACAAATAATCTATTGAGAGCTAGTTATTTTTGCCAAAAGAAAAAGTCTTCATCTTCAGTTGACACCACTGAAACAAAAGGAAATATTTATTTGGAGACAGATGGCGAAATGGATAGCGAGCTCTTAGATTTATTAGAGCCTTCAATGTGCGAAACAAAACTAAATTCCAATTCTGAATTGTCAATAGAAATTACCAAAAACATTATATATAAATTAAAAAATGACTGTCTCGTCCTACTAGAAGATTCGCAGAGTAAAGACAATATTACAAAGCAGAATAATAACCAGGTTTTTGATCATTTACAAACGAAAACTAATAATTCTAGAATACCAGAAGAAAATAAAACATACTTTCAAAAACTATCAAAAGAACAACTACTTACAGATAAAAGTAGTAGTAATATACTAAATATTGAGAGTGATTTTGAAGTTAAACCAAGCAAATGTAATGTTAAAAAATCGACATTACTGCGGTATTTAAGGGAAGATCCTAGGCTCGTTCTAAATCGTGTAAGTGTTTTCAAAGACTCAAAAGATGTCAGATATGTGAAAGAAGGCTCAAAGCATAATTTCCCTTCATCTGATTATCAAACCCAATCTAAGAATATTAAATCTGAGTTTTCAGAGACATATACATCAAAATACGAGACATATCATAGTCTAAGAAACAGTCAATTGACGTCGTTGGAAAACGACACCCCATTTTACCATAAAGGAATAAACCATTTTCACCATAAAAACATCGATCAGGACAGTTCAAATACTATTAATTGTGTAAGAGACAAACTAGATACATGTAAAGAATACACAAAAATATATGAAAATCCACGTGCAGCTTTGAATTCATCGGGGGATCTATATAATATGTTTGTTGAAATCAAACATTCATTTAATGGCGAAAGAATAGATTCAGGAAAATTGACTGTCACTAGATCAAGTCTTAACAATTCTAAACAGGAGCAATCCAAAGCATGCGATCCTAGGAGAAACTTTGACAAAGCTAGTGTTTACAAACAAAATTCTAGCCGTGGGTGCTCAAAAAATAGTTGTTCATCTAAAGTAGCTTTGGAAGAAACTAACACACAGCATTTTGAAATAAAGCAATCTGAAGAGAAAACACACCAAGAAAAAATAGAAAAAACAAAGAATTTACCCCAGAAACAGATAACAACGCTATTCCCAAAGTCACACCTACCTGTAGACAATAGTATTAAGAATATTTCACAAAGAGCAAACAAAATGTTTGATAACACGGCCTTCGAGCATCAAAGTCAGAAAGTTTCATCTTTCATATTGGATAAAAGAGGTCAAGAAACATGTAAGGACGGTGGTAGAAGCATCCGTGATCCTGAGCCTGTATCAAGACCGAAACATCATAATGCTCACATACATCGTCGATATGGGTTGACGAGTTCATGCATGTGCGACGGGGATATGGCAAAGAAAGATTCAAAAATAATCAACTATGAAACACCTAGTTCTTTCCAAAATCAGAAAAACCCAGAGCGTGAAGACTTGGAAAAGTGGAGGATAAAAATAAAAGAACGACGTGTAACTCATGGGATCAACCATAATCGTGTTTAAACGTGAAGTATTGACAAAATATTTGGTCAATAATGATTCAAGAACTTTTTTTATTTAATGTTAAATATAATAAACATTATGGTATTTAA
The DNA here is from genome assembly GCA_902141375.1 of Timema poppense. Lineage (NCBI taxonomy): Eukaryota > Metazoa > Arthropoda > Insecta > Phasmatodea > Timematidae > Timema > Timema poppense. Next base: position 64,261 of record CABFOV010000848.1, read on the forward strand.
TTGTTACATTTTAAGGTTTTTAACTAAAAATAGATCAAAATACCATATTGTATTATTTATCTGACTGATAATAAATAACATTCTCCACACTGTTTAGGCTGGATCTAAACTAGCTAAACAGGTAAAGAAGGACAATTTAAAACTTTATATTCGTACAAATTGTGAGTAGCTTTTTATTTAAAAAAATATCATTTTTAGAGTTATCTAATTGAAAATTTGAAAGAGTGTAACCTGCATCAGTGGAAACGCATACCACACATCATCTGGTGTGTTTATTGGGGCTCAAATCCCTGAAGAGTTATGAGGGCTAGTGGCTTACCACTCTTTGTCAACGCAAATATAAGTACAGTATATTTCATTGCAGGTAAAGGCGTTTAATAGAATATTAAGTCTGTCCTTGTCCAACCAGAGGTCATTACATTTAAAATGTTACACGTTATTTATTCAGGTGATAAAGCTAAATAAATCTAAACTGTAGGCTGCTACGTTTTTTAAACTCCTTGTAGACTCTCACAAGGATTCCTTCCAGGCTCAAAGATTTCATCGACCCCGTGCTCTCTACAACGGAGTTCATATATCTCTTCCAAAACGTGTACTTTAGATAGATATATAAATCGTTAAATTCTAATTAACACCATTCAAACATTAAAGGCCATAATCATCATACTGATATTCGAGACGTGTGACCTCTTGCGCGTCGGATGTTTCAAGTGGAGTAGCTAACATTATAAAGAGGAGTCTGAAATTATAGACCATAATCTTATTAGTTCTTGCAGATGGTTTGCTAGTATTGTATTATTAACTAGATTTTGGTTCATACAACAAGAGCTATTTTATACTGGCACTATCAATCAGCTATAGCTCAGTTCTTCCATTTAATAATTTAAAAAAATTGAAGCTAAAATAACTTTAAAATAAACTTAAACACGCATTATATTCTACCAGCAAAACTATAGACCGAAACCTTAGCTTAGTCGGTAGCGTGTATGTTTATTGAACTAAGGGTATCGGGTTCAATTCCTGGTATGGTCTGGGAAAATGTATCTTTAGTGAAAGGTGAGTTCCCCCTTTCAACAATGATAAATTAACGGGAGAGGGCTGGATGTTGTGTCTGTTCTAGATCTAAGTTAGTTTATAAGCTGTGGGCTGAAATAACCAGTCGGCTTAGAAAGCGCAAGGTAAATGCCCCAAATAATTTAATATTATAAACTATATTATGTACAGTGTACATTTATCTAGGTAACAATCATAAATGTCATCAAACATATCGTGGGGAAGACCTTCAGCTTGCTTCATGCTAATACTTTAAGATTAAGACGTGGCAAGCAAAGCACACATTTCACGCAACATTTTTATTGATATTTCCAAAATCATACTTGGAAATTAACATGATAAACATAGTACATCGTATTAAAAAAAAGTAGCAGAATCCTCTAGTGGGAAATTACTAAACTTGTACCGAGCTAATCAAGATTATCTCGCACAAGTGAATGGTTACGTAACCTCATGAAGAAATATCAAATACTCATTAACTTTAGCCCCTTTTGGAGGCCCCATGTTCACACCCGCCGAGTATTATCTTCCTTGATCTTCAATGGGAATCTACGATTTACTATCCTAAATTACTCTTCCATGGAATAATCGTTATATTCGACCTTATGTTTATTTATCCCCTCTCTTTTTCATAGTTGGTCGCGCAGGCGCAGTTTGCCTGAGCTGGTCCTGGCTCGACTCTCTGCTCCGTCTGTGGACGCTAGAACAGTATTAGGCCCGGCTTCGGAGCCTTCCGATATAGTTACAACAAGAAAGGAGTGACGAGTCAACGTTTTCAACACAGATAGTCGCTGCCCTAGTCGGACGCTATGGCGTCCAGTGGACGGCAACCTCGGGCTCGCCGCAGCTAGCCCCCCGCCGCATTAGACTCGATTTCCTTCAAGTCTACTAAAGCTGATAGATTACTAGTGGAACCTAATCTGGTACGGATGGTTCTTAGCTGGTACGCTCGGACTCGTCTACGCCTGGAAATATTGCTGGTGTTCTACGCCCTGTACCTTGGTGCTATTCCTCGTCAGCTATACGTCAAGTACATGTCTCGTTCGCACCAACTAGTCTACACCTGGTACCCTGTTGGTACTCCTCGTCGGCTCTGCATAGAGTACCTGGCTGGTACTCACCTGCTCGTCAACACCATGGTACTGTGCTGGTTTATCACTGACCTAATTAGTCAACGCTCGTGTGGAGTGCGCTAAAATGATCACTTGAAGTTTACGCTGCATTCAGAGCATGAGGCGTGGTATAGAAAGAGATATCGTGTGTATATATTATGCGTGCTAGTCGAAGGTTTGCGACTAGCTAGGCCCGCTAGTGTTGTGCCCTTAGTCTTTTATTATGTGTTCGTATCAAGTGTTTAAGTTATTAAAGCTCACTTTGTGCTAATTGTCAGAGTAAAAAGGGCGTTGCGTAGGGAACCTCCTAAATGTGGGCTTGCTCTTATTGCCTAGCAAGGTTCTCAGGTTTATATAATTAAACTTACCCTCATCAGTGAGGCCTGAGTTATATATGTATATGTAATTTTATTCTTTCTTAGGTTTAGGAGTTAGATAGCTGTTAGCTTAGTGGCATGGTTGCCAAGGTTATGGGTTCAACGCCAGGTGGCGTTAGATAGAATTAATTGTTTAACGTTAATGCGTTTGGGAAACTTAGGGTTTTATCAAGAGGATAATGTATGTGAACAGCCGCCTGCTATCATTGGGAGCGCCCGATACTGATTAACGACCTAATTAGGTCTGCCGTCATTGCCATTAGACCCACTTTACTGTTGTTCTGGGGTCACTTTATAGTCACTCTTATTGAATGAGACATGTTGGTGTTTGGCCGTTTTGGCCTGCGCCTTTCTCTAATATTCATTCACCTTAAGTGGAATTCTAAGCTGCTTTCTCTTGGGCTTGTAAACCTTGTTAGTGTATACTCTACCCAACAAAATTTGATCTTATTGTTGGAGTTGTTTAGCCACTTCTATCGCGCGGGCTCCCAATTGGGATGTTTAAGTTACGCGATATTGGATAGTGAAGGGCTCCCTTGGGCAGAGGGGTAGGTTGTTCACTACGTACCCTAAACTCTCATAAGGCCGAACAGGAGCGTTAGGGTGCATACTAATGATATTTTGGGAATGCTTAGTATGTGTGGCTTTTGGCCCTCTTACTATATAGACAACCAAAATCTTGTAATCTGCTATCTCAAGCCATTTATATGTTTGTTGTCCTTTGTTAATAAAATTGTTGCTATTGTTATAATTATGTTATGTATACTTGCACCCCTCCCCTTATTTATTCCCATAAGGTAGGGTGCAAACTACTTGGTTTTAAGCAGTCACCTTGAATCGCCAAGAATATAGCTCTAATACCGACATTGGGAGTAAAAAACTAACAAGTTCAAGAGTATGTTCTTCAAGCTTATGAATAACACAGATTTTGGACGACGAATCTCAAACAAACGATGGTATAAGGACATTAGGATCACTACAAAGTGGAGGGAAAGCTCGGTGCAGGTAGCTTTATATCTAAACTTTAAGGATCGCATTATCATATCTGAGAATCTTGTGATTGTTGAGATGCAACCACAAGAGGTCTTCTTCGATATGCCATTCTATGCCGGGCTTACCATATTAGAAATGTCTAAGGTAATAATGTACAGCTTGCATTATCGGGCTATTCTCCTTGTTTTCCCACCAGAAACCCTTAAGTTACAATACTCAGACACTGACTCTTTCATTTACAAAATTACTGTAGACGACGCCTATAAATGACTAGTATCGTTAGCTAAGGACTATTTAGACACATTTAGCTATACTCCTAACAAAGTTTACGGTATGCCTCTGATGAATAAGGTGGTGAAGGATGAAACAAAAGGTAAAATTATAACAGATACAGCGGGCTACGGCCTAAACTTTACTCTTTTTCTGTGCAGGGAGGGAGTGACACATTGAAGGCGAAAGGGGATCAGAAAAGTGTTTTGAGATCGCTGAGTTTAGATGACTATTTTAACTGTCTAATCAACGAGGATATAGTCATGCGTGAGGCTCGTACAATCAGTTCGATCTAACACAACCTTTAGATGCAGAAAGTGAATATATTAGTATAATCTGCAGTTGACGATAAACGTTACATTATACCCGATGGCGTAAATACATTACCATGGTATCATTACTCTATTCGCGAACAGGGACAGGCATCAGAATAGGCACATTTCTTCTCAACTTTAATATATTTTTTTAAATGTTTAGTTTTCAAACAATCAAGATAAAAGTGCTGCTTCCCAGGTTATATGATTTGTTGTAAATATATGTTGTAAATACTCTACTTTGGTCAAAAAGATTTTTAATATGTTCAACTTCTTTAATTGATGTGATTGTTAATATTATGTAAATAATTTACTTTGCCTAATATGATTTTTAATATGTTCAACCTTCTTATTGATATGATTTTTTAATATGTCCGACTTTTTAATATGTTGTTCATTCTTTATACATTTTTTTAATAAATAAGTCTTGAAAACTGAGCAAATTAATGATTTAATTTCCTTTCCTCATTTTTTTGTAAACAAGATTTAACCAGTCTTGTGATGTAAACAGATTTTATGTGAGGGAGAGGTGATGTATGGACAGGTTCAAACTTGAACGGTTACTCGTCAGGTTCAAACTGTGTTTATGATTAACAAGTAGTGGTTAGGCTAAGTTAGGTATAGTAGTTTTAAAGTGGATCGTTTTTACAAAAATATTATAGCTCACGATGAGATAAATAAAGTTGCAACAGCATTCACTTATAAGAGTATCATTTAAAGTTTTACTTGCTTAGAAAGTATTCCCATTTCAGACTCTTGATGTGCAAGCTAAAGGATGAATGGTATTAACGTTTAAAGTGTCGGGTGAAGAATGATGCATAATTATTTCGTACCGTTTCAAAATATTTTGAGAGTAAGGTGGTAATCATGAAGGACATATCGCTTAAGGTACAAGATCTAAGTCGTCAGGTATCAAGGATTGGGTGGTAAGATGATGAATACATCGTTTAAGGTACAATATTCAAGCCGTCAAGTTTTCAGGACCACCTGATAAGCGGGGTGGGTGGTAAGAGGATAGGATTAAGCGAATTAACCTCGACATGATTAAGACAGGCAGGCGACAAGTTTAAAAAGAAAATATCTCCATTTCAGACTCTCGATGTGCAAGTTAAAGGATGAATGGTCTCAACGTTTAAGGTGTCGGGGGGAGACTGGTAAACAGGGTGAGTGGTAAGAGGATAGGGTTAAGATAATTAATCTGGCCATGATTAAGGCAGGTAGACGATGGGCTTAAAGATAAAGCATCCTTATTTCAAACTTTTGATGTGCAAGTTAAAGCATGAATGGTCTCAACGTTTATGGTGTTGGGTAGACTGGTAAGCGGTGAAGGTGGTAATAAGATAGAATTGGATCACCACGGCCATGATCGAGACCGACTACCTCTTTCTCGGGATGGAAGTCGTAGGAGGTAAGAGGACTGGAAGTTGTGCATATCAAAGCTGGGGTTAAGATACTGGGGAGAGGAGCACCCATAGGTGAAGGAGGAGAGTACGGATCAAGGGAGAAGGGGCAGAAAGCCCCGACATAAGTTAAGTTCTGTAATTGAAATCCCATGGACATCCCATGGACGGACTCAACTCTGATACATACGTCTTATGAGGCAAACACTCATGCACTTAAGCTCTTTTCTGTGTAATAGAGAGCCCTCTTTCTGACTACTTATAATACATATTTGATTGTAAGGCTATAATGTATTTTTATTGTAAAGCTATTAATTGGGGACACTTACTGTAAACCATAATACATCTTTGATTGTAAAACCAGCAATTGGGGGCACTTACAGTACCACTCTAATCTTATTTTAGTTATAAAGGTATCAAGTCTGTATTATTACTGTACAGATCTTGTCAAAGCACCAAGTGCTAAAATTGTACATATTGGTATAAGTCATTACTAGTTATTTACACTGCGAGCCATTACTCTCCTTCCATAAATTGTTATGGATGGCTCCCGCAAATCATCTAGGGAGCTAAGGTCCTGCCACAAACACTATGGGTACCCAAAAATCGCCAGCCAAAATAGCGCAAGCCTGAAGTAGTCATTTATTGCTCAGTCTCTGTATACGGTACAAATTTTAGAACAAAATAAGACCACAGGTCCTGGTCAGGGTTACCCCTAAAGGGAGTTTGGTGGTGTAGGGGTGCAGGGAAATGGTGGAGAGGGTATCAAACGGCTCGCATCAAATCAGCCCCGGCGTCCTTGATTCGGATCCTGACCATATCACTCTGGATTCACGTTCGTTAGTTTATCACTCAATGCTAGGTTTAATATTTAGATATAGCCTATGGCAGAGTACCCCAACCCTATGCCCGCGGGTGTCATGGCGCCCGCCGATCCTTTTGCGTCTGCCCGCAACCTTTTGACTACAGCTGAAATGTTATTGACTAATAATTTTAATCTGTCACTTCTTCGACAAAAAATCAAGTTCGTGCTTATCTCAAGGTATGCTGTTCTCAAGAAGTTGATGATTGAAAGCCCCCCTCTTTCCAATTCCTTCTTCTCGTTCCCTTTTCTTTGCCGGCTCATTTACAAAGTATGCTTGGAACTACCTTTCTAATAATTACAAGCTGAATGGTTTTGCTTTTTCCTAATCTCTAAGACCTACCCCCTTCCATCATTCTCTTCACACTCACTAATACCATGCTAATATTTCATATTCCCTTTGTAAATATATTGGCATGAGTCTATCCAGCTTTGTTGCCTGAATAAACACAGAATAAATAAATATTTTAAAAATGTACCTAAGCGCCAAAATGGTGGTGAGTAGTTAAATAGTTCCTTGTGTCTTTGTTTTAGTCTTGTTAAATAAACCCGTAAATAAAGCTGTATTTTTTAAACTTATTTTTTGTCAACTTGGAGGGGGTTGACCGCCCATGGCTACGGCCTTGAGTATTACACACAACCACATGTAACGTCTCAATCGCTCTTGGAAACTTAACATGGTAGTTGACCGGTCATGCGCATAGCGCCGCACTACCGTTAGTTTTGAATGTCCTCTAAGGTACAAAAAAGGTTGGAGACCTCTGGCCTATTGTGTTCGGGCGCCATATATTTTTGCTTTCCCTACTGACGGCTATAATGGTTTTTTATTTAAATTAAAGAACACAAATTAATAACAAGGGTTAATTTATTCCACACTTTGATTCTGATTAACATTAATTTAAAATATGAATATTAATAAATAGTAATGTATGTTGAGTTGAAGTGACTAGTTATCTCTATACACCACATTAATATATCACACGTCTGATCTGGTTAACAGCTAGTTCACGAGTGTTTCTACATTGGACACTGGGAAGGATTCTTACCCCTTGCCGCGGTCCACAAATATGGTCCCTCCCCCTTGTACGTAGTCCCTTGTTAGAAGGAAATAGGCCAAGGTCACTTTTACTGTCTTAAATAAATGGTACGGTACACCGCACATACTTTATCCAGCTTTTATTGTAAAATAGATATTTACTACAAACTCGTAAGATTTGTGAAACAAAATAGTAGATCTTTACATTTCTGTAGAAACATCACACCAAATATTATAAATGAAATAATATCTACTGTTAATTACGTCGCAGGTACTAGGAACACTGTTACAGAAAAATTGAGAAAAGAGAAACATCTTTGTACACTAAAGAACATAGGAATCAAATTAATTTTCAAAGACCTGAAATAAAAAGTATATTTTATCATAGCTTAGAAACTATTGGTTGTATAAAAATGTGTTTCAAATAAAAGATTTTTATTTTTAATAGAACTCTAACTTTATAACAATAAGTTCTTTCATATCTTAAACAGTTACGGAGAAATGTTCAGAATTGTAAAGTTTCCCCATTAAAACAACCTCAAGATCTTTTTCACGAAAAAATGATGATAATCGTCTTGTTTTTAATAATAAACAGTATCTGGATATAAAGTTTAATTTAAATTCTTAGAGCGGATTTTGTGAAAATCTATTTTTTTTTTATCCTTCAGTTAACTACCCTTAAATTTAGGGATATCTAATTTAAATTTTTAAAAATCCGCAGATACCAAGCCTTAGCTCAATCGGGAAAATAGTATCGGCTCTAGCCTTAAGTATATAATACAGGCAGACAGACGGCATCGCGAAAACTTCTTTTGTTTCAGGGGGTTCAACGTCTACATTTATCAAAATCTCGAGTTCGATTTTTTTTGACGATCACAATAATTTCTCTCCGTGGTGTCGAGAAAAAGTAAACACTGCAATAAATGCTTCCTGTTCATTTACTGACAAGCAAAGAAAGAAAAACTATAATTAATTCCGATTGGGACGTCAGGCCTTCCATCTACTGATGGCCGATTAAGTGACAATAAATAACTCCAGCACTAAAGCTAAGTCCAGCATTGCTCAGATAGTTGAGACCCTTTACCCGCTTAATCTCCATGGAGAAAACCGTTAGTTTAAAGTGCACATCGAATCACTTTATAGCATTACTCTATGGCGTAATCGCAGTTAAGTAAAATAGTATACTGGCTTTGATGCAGTGACGTCACAATAAATTTGAAGCGCCGGCTACAACAACGCTGTATGTGACACCAAATATTCCAAAGAGATTATTTATAATAAGCTATTGATTGATCCTGTTCTTAGTATTCACATAGTCTATATATTATATGAAATATGGCCGTGTAATGACGATGATATTAACCTTGTGAAATTTAAAATATAAGTAATGATGTAGTTTTAAATCGCTCTATTAATTGCTACTAGATTTTCTTTAGTGAAAACATACGTCCACAAGTGTCACCTCAAATATTTTTAACGATTGATTCTTAAAAGTTGTTTGAGGGTGTGGAGAGAAATTTCAGAATTTTCAACCTTGTCGATAAATGAAAAGAGTTACTCGATTTAATGTTGAGTGTTGTAAACTTGGTACTTATTTAAGTTTTTATTAAAGAGTACTAAGCAAAATTGATGAAGTTATCTTAGCAGTTGAAGGTGCTAGGTCTATACAATAATGTAGTTATACATTTAATAACAATGTGTTTTTTTTTGTATAAAGTTGAAAATAATAAGGGAATTAAAAAAATGTGCTAGGGGTCCGGGGTTCGATCCTCGGTCCCGGCAAAGATTTATCTGATTACCAAACCCTTCCTTCACCTCTGACAAGACATCTTGTGAATGTGAGGAATGCCAGGTCTCCACCGTGGTTCGGATTCCACGTTAAACTGTAGGTCCTTCATTTCATCTCACAATCATCCTACCATTACACATTAGCGTAAGTGCGTATAACCCGAACGGGTAGTAAGACGCGGTGCTAATAATAATAATAATAATAATAATAATAATAATAATTAAAAAATGTATTTATATGAAAAACATATAAATTACGAAAACACTCCATGGTGTTATATTGCAAGTGTGCTATACATATCAAGTGGCCGTAGGCATTAGCGATTATATTGCCAACATTTGAGTATATAAGGTGTCATGTGGTCAGCACAATGAGCCCCCCGACCGTTAATCTCAATTTTATAAACGGGGACTACTACTTATTTATTCAAGTAGAACCTAATTTTTGCCTTCACGAGACTTAGTTTGACCGCTGTATAAACACACTACTATCGCCAGGGATCGAACCCGGGACTTCTGGATCTGTAGCCAGTAAATATAACCAGTAAAACCCGGATGAGTTCACCGAAAACATAAGATTATGATTCATGAAATTATTTAGTCCTGGTCCCCTAATATCTCAGTTTGGGTATAGTATGGATATTGACTGAATGAATTAAAGCGCTTCAATATAGGACTTTTAGATTTGATTTTAAATTTATACAAATATTAGCATTGTATTTACCGTTATAAGCCTACTTTACTAACGAATTTATTACGAATTCTTTCATTATAATACTATTTCAGTGTAAAACTGACACCAGAGTTCAGTGTGAGTGGTTTTTTTTTTTACTCATGACCATGGAGGTCAGAACTACGTAGTATCTAACAAGCGGCAATGCGTTCTTTGCCTCAATCTCTTCAAACGAGTGTTGGTGTATTTTCTTCATAACCATCCACTCATCATGTTAATTAGTAATATAGTTTGAGTATCAAAGAGCCAGCCAGCCCCACTGGAACAAAATATAATTAATGATATCAATTTAAATATATATAAAAAATAAAGATACATTTACAGAGTGTCTGTCTAAACTATTGATATGAACGGTTTTGAAATCAACGTCTAAATGCAATTTGCGTAGACGCTTACAATGGCTAAAGGACTAAGTGTATGAGTAATGGTGTTTCTTGACATTACTGGTGGTTTTTATATTAGGCTTTCATTGATCAGAAAATAGAAACACGACAGTAAAATGTATCATCTTAAGACTCGCGTTGCAACAATGACAATTTATTTCAGTTAATCGTCTGGACGTAAGTAATAAATAGTATTGTGTTTGGAAAGTATTGATAGTTTCGCTGTGAGATTGTTGAAATAATTAAATGAACATTTAATTTTGTTTGATTTTTCTAGAGCGGAATTTTCCTGAAATAGTAATGAAGAAATTTGTCAAAATAGCTAAAACAAGCTACTAATTAGCATTTAGTTATATCACAGGATAAATATATTCAATTAGATACTATCACAACAATGAGTGGATTAATGCGCTTATTCTTGGTATTTGTCTTACTAACACATACAATATTAAACACCGCCCAGAATATCCTACCAGAACAGACTCAATGTCTTACAAGAAAATATGATTCGTTATCAAAAATGATTTACGAGATCATAAGCCAGTATTTCATAGAGCAACCGTGCGTGGTTTTCATTACAGAAACAGAACAAGTTACCATAAAATATACAATTAAAGAATTTCCAGTGTATATGTTTGTACTTTCTCAAAATAACATTGAAAAGGAGAATAATCGTGGACAAGAAATATCTTTCAATGATTATCCTGCTAATGAAATAGAAAGAAATACAACCCTTGATAAATTTTTGCTACACACATTAAACAAGGGCTGCATTGGGAATATTCTTCAGATCTCTAATCCCATATACGTCATTCGAAGAATATATTACCTGATGAGAAAAAGTCAAGTTAGAGAAAACAGAAAGTTCGTTTTCCTTCCTTCAGGGAAATTTCTCTGTGGCGATGACGAAATTTTGGGGAAGCTTTTACTGATGCGAGAAATGGATTTTATGCCTGATGTTTTGTTTGTTAAATTTTCAAAATATCACCAAACTGAAAAAGAATTATACTCGGATGAAATGTTGTACACCAGTAAAAACGTTCTAGCGAGCAAGTTTCCTACACGCACGACCAAATTATCAACCCCTCAGTCAAAACAAATTATTGATATATCAAAAGAAAAAAAGTCTAATAGTTTATTTGGCAAATCAAAGAATTTAGCTAGTATATTATTTCCACAATCAATAGATAATCATAGAACTTTGGTGGTTGAATTTGATGATGCTATAAATTCAACTTGCACCGATTGTAAGACCGAATATTTTAATATGAACAAGCCTGTCAAAAGAACAAACATTAATGTTCAGGAAAAAATAAAGAGTTTTGATTATTTTGAAGTTTCAAATGTATATGGATATAAAGAAGAAGAAAACCTTTTTGTTTTTATGTTGACAACCCATACATTTGTTGGCCCCGCCCATATTTCCTGATAAAACATCTAATGTTATGGGGAAAGAGCTGACTGTTGTGTCTTTCACATACTTACCGTACACAATCGTAGATAGCAGCACTATACCTATAGCTTACGAAGGCACAGAGTTCCGGTTGATCAACGAACTCTCTAGAAAAATTAATTTTACCTGGAGAGCGGTCATGGATGAAGATAACATGTGGGGAGAGATTTGGGAGAACGGATCAGGTAAATAGTTATGATTTGTAAAAGAACTTAAGAACAATTCTTATAAATTTAATAGGCGTTCTACCTACTAGAGTGGTCATGATCACACCGTGGTATTTCTTGTGAGAATCCACAGGTTAAGAGCTTAGTTAAAGGGTAGCAAATGTTTTACCTATCGTAATATGCTGTCTTTACCGATAACAACTATATCAATGCAACTAATTTATAAGCTACGCTATGGTGTAACTTGTCAAGGTTGGTAAACTTGGTATCTTTCAAAGTACGTGCAACCTGAATGGGTAGTGAGATATGCCACTAAAATAGAATCAAGTGAAATAACTTGATTACTTCATGAACAATATTTATATCAGAATATTAGATTTTAAGACTATTTATCAATTTTAAGAATATGACGTATTTCCAAATCTACTTCTTATGATCATGAAAATTATATTGTATTATAAATATTTGCTGAAAACCTCCAGGTAACGGAATAATGGGCTCCATCTCTGAAGACAAGTTCGACATGGGAGTCACCGCATTGTACCTCTGGTACTACGAGTACCGCTTCATCGACTTCACCTTCCCTTATTACGAATCTGCGGTGACGTGCCTGGTTCCTAAACCTAAACAGTTACCAGCCTGGATGCTGCTCATCCTTCCGTTCAGTTTGAATATGTGGGTTGCCGTCGCAGCGTCACATCGCAGCGTCACTGGGCGTCGCAACGGTTTCACTTTACCTTGTTGGAAAGGCGTCTTTCAGTTACTTGGGTGCGTACAAGATTGGATCTTTAAGAAATATGAAGCGTGTGTTTATATCAATAGTAGCGTCTGTACTGTCATGTTTTACCGGGTTCAATTATTATTGGTGTGTCAACTTAACCCTTAAGCACTGACGTATATTTTTTTATCATTACTACTGATATAGGTTTCAGAGACTCCTATAGATGAAATATGGTAAAAAATATACAAAAATTTACTTTTTTCACAATGTATTAATATTATTGTTTTAAACTGAATATAAAAGGATATGAAAAAATCAGATTACAAAACAAATAACTTTGTGAGTATTATTTTAAGCAATATTTTTTCAACATTATCTGTCTAAGGCATTCTATTATTTCTTAAACAAACAAAAAAATCCACCAAAAGTCTCTAAAATCAACAAAACTATAATTATCTATAACATATCTATCTAATTTAGTATCATTTAAAATTTCTTGAGATCATATTAAAAAAATGACGGCACTTATTCATCGCCTAATTTCTGGTTTACACAATTTACGCATATTGTCTTGGAGCACTGCAAACAGATGGGATGTTTACAAGAAACACATAAATATTGTGTCATCCTCTTTTTTTTTTATCGCACATGCTGCAGTACTTTCTTTTAAGCAATTTTTCAGATTCCAGGTTCACATTTTGAGCCGGTCATGGCTTGTTCAAGATTTGCGAAATTGTGCTCTTGATGTGATCTGGGACATTAGGATTTAGAAATCTATTTTCCAAGTGCTCATAAACCAACCCTTTTGCCATATCCTTTATAAATTCAGAACGTTTGGATGACAGTCCTGAAAGTATGTATGCGTTAGCTGATGATATATCGCACATTTGATCATATATGGTACAAGGCCATCGACGTGATCCCCTTTTGCAAGTCATCTTTGAACACTTTTAATCTAGAGCATCAACACCTCCTTTAGTTGCATTGTAAAATGAATTTATTACCGGTAATACATTACAGGTGTACCAGCATCATGCTCCAGGTCCTCGAACTGTTTTGGAACAGTTTCCAGTTCAGTGTCAGACAAATTGCATTCCGAATCAGAATCTGACTGTGCGGTCTCTATCACGAAATGTTCGTCATTATCAGATTCGCCACTAAAATCACAATTTTCCTCGTTTTGAAGCCACCCTTCTAATGTCGAAGCAATTGCACTGTTTGTCAATCTTATTGCACGTGATCGCAGTGAGCGGGAAGAACCCGATTGATCAGAATCCATTCTAAAAACAAAATACAATCGTGTCAAAAATATCACGTATCCAGTGATATAGGTCTGTCAAATCTACATAAAAATTTCAAACAACGATACATACCTTGATAAGCACACGAAGCGGTCTCTCCCTTTGTCAATGCACGTATCACTAACTAACTTTAAGGTACATTACCTAGGCGTACATTGCACTCAAGCACACCAGAGCGAGACAGCACCAGTTTGTTTTTGTTATGGGAGTCTACTAGACCTATATCAGTGCTTAGGGGTAAACAGTGTAAACCTCAATATGCATGCAAATTAAATACATTGTATGACGCATGTTTTGGTTCATTGAAATTCAAGCGCTCGAATATTGTTGTGCCTCTAACTAATGAAGCGCCAACTGAATTTTAGTGTTAGTGGTAAATCTCGATTGGTGTGCCAATATACATACAACTTTGACTTCCAGCCATGTTCAACTCCAACTCGACTATCCCACAGGTAAATATATGCACGGTATTCAAAATTTAGCACAAACCTTTACTTTCATGACAATAGGATCGGATCGGCTACTGACGAAAGTAGAAAATGTTAGTGTAAACGAAGCTTTGTTTAAAGGAGAGTTTACACCTTCATATTTCTGGCACCAATAGCTATGAGTATGATAATACAAATAAATGCAAATAAATGTCTACACCAAATTTTAAATATCATGTAAATATTTACCTGATGGACAGTTGAGCGTGGCTGGAAGAAGTAAGAGAGTGGGTTGCGGAACAGTTGAGTTGGAGTTGAGCGTGGCTGGAAGAAGTAAGAGAGTGGGTTGCGGAACAGTTGAGTTGGAGTTGAGCGTGGCTGGAAGAAGTAAGAGAGTGGGTTGCGGAACAGTTGAGTTGGAGTTGAGCGTGGCTGGAAGAAGTAAGAGAGTGGGTTGCGGAACAGTTGAGTTGGAGTTGAGCGTGGCTGGAAGAAGTAAGAGAGTGGGTTGCGGAACAGTTGAGTTGGAGTTGAGCGTGGCTGGAAGAAGTAAGAGAGTGGGTTGCGGAACAGTTGAGTTGGAGATGAACGTGGCTGGAAGTCAGAGCTCTTTGTTTATTGCACACCAATTGAGGCTTACACATGCAAATACAACCAGCGCATTTGTTGTTTATCTGTCATGACAGAGTTAACCATGTGTGTAGGATGAATTTAGTTTCGTGAGAAAAGGGGTGGGGGGGAGGGGGGGGCTCAAAATCGTAAGTTTATAACATGTTGTTAAGAATTACTATTGAATAATTATTAGCTCTATCAACGAAATAAATAAATATTGGATAATATTTTTACTATTCGGAAAATATTAGAAAAAATAAAGTGTGCAATACAACATGAAAATGCGTCGATTCTACATAATCTTTAAAAGGGCCTATAATTCAGTTAAAAGAAACAAATAATGTTAAATTGCAGCTATATTTGAGTTACTAAAGATATTTTTCTAGATAATTGAGGTATGTTCGAACCATGCGCGAGGTAAGTTAAGTGTTGGATGTCATCAGATACTTTCGAAAGTCATGATGGATTGAAACAAAGAGATGAATTTTCCCCATTACTCTTTATTCTAGTCTTAGAGTGTGATATTAGGTTAATGCGGAAGATTAGGGAAGGCCTGACATTAAACGATACAATGCAGCTTTTAAGATACTTAGATGATTTAGCTTTCTTAGATAATAGCAAGTAAACTGTAGCAATAAATGTTCTTATAGGCTTGGAAGGAAATAGGTTTAGAAGTCAATGCTGAAAAGACTCGAGAATATGATCAAACGGAAAGCATATATTGATGATGATTATTTAGAGATCACTGCGAACAATATAGCTTTTGACATTGTTAGGGAAATATTTAACTAGCGATAGTTATATTAGAGTGGAAATTAGGAAAATAATACAGTCGGGTAATGTATGCTATTACCTTTTTCCTCGCTGTCAGTGAATTTAAAGTTAAGAATATACAAAACCATAGATTTACCGGCCATTCCCCATGGGTGTTAAACATGGTTTCATAACTTACATGACGAAAAGAAATGGAGGGTGTTCAAAAAAGGATACTTAGGAAGATAGTAGGTCAAAAAGGGATGAAAATTCTGGTGAGTGGAGGAGAATATTAGAGAAATAGTAATACTTTGACACATAGAAAATCTTTTGTCAACCAGATATGTAACATAAGAGTCAATGCATAAGGGTGTTCTCCTACTATGTGGCATGGTGATTCTAGGACACAAAAGGACCTTATGTGACGTATGTTATGCATTTGCATCCTGCCCGTTTTCCCCAGTTGTCACCACTCGTCATTCTGCCCCCTCCTCCTCCTCCTCACTAAAACCAGATTCCCCACGTGCTGTCAACTCTCATCATCCTTCTCCCCTACCTCGTTCTGCAAAGAGCTGTAGCCAAACTGGCAGCCTTCGGAGATACATTTCCGTGATGTTGACGTCATTCCTTAGACCATGACCATTTTCATTCTTCTCCCTTCTTACCAAACGCTTTCAAACTGGTACTCCTTCCTCGACTTGCACCTTATTTATCTCTCTCTTCTTCTCATCTTACAGAGCTTAAGAAAAAGTCTTTTTCCTATATTAACATAGGCTTTATCCCCTTTTAGTTTTAAGACAAATTCAACAAGGTAAACGTCTGGGTCCGATGCTTTCTTTAGCTCCTGAGTGTAGACTCCGCCTACTTTAAACTCTGTCGCTGCTGGGTCGACCATTTTAGCAAAGGGCGTAAACATTTACTATCTTTGACAACTATAGGTCTCATCTTGATCTCACAGATTACTGGGTGAGGGTGGGGGGGAGGGCACACACAGCACGAATGGAAAAATCTAGACTCGCGTTCAGGGTATTGACTGGTAGACCCAATGGAGGATGGGAGGATGACATTAGAATGAACCTGAAAAATACATGGTGTAATGAAGTGGACTGGATAGAACTAGCTCAAGATTGGGATAGGTGGCGTACTTTTGTAAGTACAAAAAACCGTGACTGGGACTTCAAATTTGCAAGATTGTTTACTGAATAGCACTTTATTATTGTATCAGTTTTAATTGAGATTATTTTAACAATTTAAGCTTTTCTATTTTATTAAATTAGAGCTTATAATTTGAAATTTAGCATAAATAAAATTTAAACTTCTCAATATTATTTAGGGGACAATTAAAGGACATAGTAAGGCATAAACGCCTATCCATGGGTCAGTTCCTTTGAAGGAATGCATGATTACCACTTTATTTGCATGTGTCTGGTGTCATGTGGTCAGATCAACAAACCCTTCTCACGTCAATCTTAATTTTCTATACTGAAGCCACTACATCTTTATTCAAGTAGCTCCTCAATTGTCCTCACAAGGCTGAGTCAACCCCGATCCAGACCAACTGCTTCACAGAAAAGTCTGAACTTGCTGGGAATCAAACCTGGTACCTCTAGATTTGTAGCCAGGAACATTGACCACTAGCCCACAGAGGCGGTCGAATCGCAATAAATCATATTTATTAAACCAGACGGATATAGTAAGAGGCGGTGGAACACACAGAAGGAAAAGTATAATTGTGTTACATTGCTATGTTGCCAGACCTATCTTTGGAGAAAGCGGAATCGTAACCCCTACTCCAACCTGTGGAAGAGCCTCTTCCTTACATTAGGTTACGTGCTCCAGCAGTCCCCGGCAGATGTCAAGGACCCTCAGGCACCACAAAATACACCCTTGAGGCACCTTGTCACGTGGCTGCTCTTCGTGTTCCTGTTGGTGGCGTCTATCTACAGTGGGCGACTCGAGTCATTCCTTACTGTGGCCACGTGAGTGGGTGTTTAATCTACCTGCAGGTTTCACATGGAGAGCGTTTTTAAGTAACGTTTACAGTGTAATATGTTACTTGCGCCAATACCCATGACAATACAATTGTAATGCAAACAGAGGTTAGGCAAAAAGCGTGCAGATGTATACCTGCGTGAAAGACAAGCTTGAGTTGAAGTTGTCTGGAAGTCAGAGATACTGGGTTGCAGGCCAGTTGATTTGGAGTTGAACGTCAATGGAAGTCAGAATTATTTGTTTATTGGCACACCAATAGAGATTAACATACCCTAATATAACTAGCGTTTACGTTCAGCTGGCGCGACAGTTCACTATTGGTGACAAACTATTAAACGCTCGAATTTACATGCGAACAGAACTCTCCATTTAAGAATAGAAATTTACCTTGATGTGCTTCACTATATTCCTTTCACTTAAACTGCACCATAGTGGAAACAAGCAAGGCAAGCTGGACACATTTCAGGGAAAACAAACCGTAAATAGGTTGAACAATAATTAATCAATCTGTATTTTTTTACGATACTAATTAGGTACCAATTATTAGTATGGAGAGCGTGGTTTGAATTAGTAGATATAACCTGCACACCTACCTGACCTATAATGGAATAGAAAACAGATAAAACATTTTTAAAAACACAAAGGCACATTTAAGAAAACAAGAGTTCATTAGTACCGGCAGCTTTTTTCAGGCTCAGCGGGTAAACACGGTCTTGATTTGACTACAAGTTTGGCTGTCAACATCTACTGTTGTCTTTTAGTTAGGTTTTCCCTATTAGCACTTAGACTGAATAGATAAATAGAAATATAAGCAATTCTGTTACATAATAATTAATTATTATTATTATTGTGACATTCAAAGACTTTAAAAAATTAATTATTCAGTGTGCTGAATGGAAGAACAGGAATTCATCTAAGTTTGAGGTTAAGGGACTGTCTAGTTTCAATGACCTATAGAGGGGCCAATGCGTATATTTCTATTGTTGAAGGGTTGCCGATCGCTTTTTGGAAGGATTTAATCACCTTGTTAGTGTGACACCAGGAAGAATGATAGAAGAGGGAAATGATGATGATGATGATGATGATGATGATGATGATGATGGTGGTGGTGGTGGTGGTGGTGGTAGTGATGGTGGTGCTGCTGCTGGTGTAACACCATCTAACAATGCTAGTTGCATTTCAGTTGGTAGATGATGTTTTCAGAATCAGATGTATAGTGACCTTTATTAGGGTTGTTTATTTTAGTCTTGTTTCTGGAATTTGTTAGTTAACGTATGGTGAAGGCATAAAGATCGTATTATTTCTTCGTTGAATCTGTCAAGGGGAAAGCTAATAGCACCCTAAACACGTGCGGTATTTTCTTAGTTACGCGGAACAGTAATTAGCCGATTGATATGTTCTTAGGAAACTAACCAGGCATTAATGATTATTGGTATAAACTACAATATTAATGATTCATTGGGTGTGAAAAGTAAGACAATATCCTTCCAATCCCATCAAACGCACTGTAATTTCCTTAGGTACGTTAAACATTAATTCGTATAATGGTAGCTGTTTGAGTTACTAATTAGGCGTTAATTGCTAGCAGGGGTTTCAGGATTAGAACTTCGTCGATGGTGTTCACATTATAACCTAGTTCTTACACTCACATTACTAAATCAAAATAGTAAAAATTACTGATTAACAAACATCCATTCATCTCCCGTGTGGTCTTCTGACAGATTTGAGCCTCCGGTAGATACTACATCGGACCTAGCTCGAAGTGGTTTTCTCTGGGCCTCATCCCATGAATCCTGGATATCTTCCATCAGATACGCCACTGACCCAGACCTCAAGACCATCATACGTAACTTCAGGGTCTACACCTTCGACGAACTGCAACGCAAATCCACCACGGGGGAGTTGGCCTTTGGAGTGGAACGACTTACAGGAGGTGAGGACTGTGAACGGCTAATATATTTGTTAATAATACCATCCTTTTTATTATTATTTGGGTTACTTAAAGTGAAATTTCTGAACATACTTGTTTTATTGGTACACGACTTACAAACTAACCTAATTTTAGCGCAGACACAACTCTCAGATTGTTATGTCATCACTGTGACAGGGGAAGCCCAAATTTCATCCATGATTAATTTTTATCTCTCATTCAGAAAATTGAACTTGGAACCCTTTAATCAGTATATAGCTGCACTTTAAACTTAGCCAAGGTGTACGCTTACTACCATTTGACATTTTTAATTGTAGTTTATTAATAGTAGTACTTAGTAGTAATCCTTTAATTACTGTATTAGTATGAACTCTTTATAAAGTTATTTCTCGAATAATAAAGTCACGTCATTATTGCACACCAGTGAAAATTATAGTAATCATTATACTAATTGTTGTAATAAAGGTGTAAAGTGATGAAATAATTTTAACTAAACAAGCAACTATAAATACATATTCAATAGCTCCCATTAATGTTTATGGACTTGGATTAAATAAGTAAAAATGGTTAATATATTGACATTAATTTACTTCTCTCTAATACAAATTCGTAAAACCGTAAATAGATCAGATGGGATTATAGGATCAACTGTAGATTCAAGAGTTATCTAAGAACATTTGAGATGAGAAGGGTATTTTAGAAAATACCAATCAGAATGATCACGGATGGATGTTATAATCTACAGGGCTCTCTTAGAAGGCATTTGAGCTCGAGCCAGGACCTTCTGGGTCAAAGTCAGGTCCATTATTTGAACACGGTGAAGCTTAATTAACTCTTCCGGTATTACAAAAAAAAAAAAGAAGTTAAAATACATTTTGTAAACTCAGTGTATTTTTGTAATATGAATGGTTGAATAATATTATAGTAGAGTACCCAACAGTTGGACTAAAATAGTAACACAAGAGTAAAATATTAAAAATAATTACAAATTACTGCGAATCTTTATAATTAATCAAAATTTACAACAACAATCCTATATAACCTCTTCAGTGGCCGACTGACTTAACTTTAGGGTATTTCTCTATCTTGTGTTAGGTTGGCCTGCCGATTTAGGGGAGGTCAGGGTTTAAATCACAGTCAGGTCTACTGTGGGTGGATTTACTAAATGGTTTACCACTCTCCATCCACGACAAAAGAAGTGGATTAAATCTCCAATACTTTCTTCCTAATAATCATCCAATTAGAGCAGTTATAGCGTATAGCCTAAACAAATTGAAAAATGCGGTGATTTAAAAAACAATACGATAGGTTGTGTGCCATACAATTTCACGTACACCTCGTTTACCCTGAAAGGGTATTACACTATGTCGTAGCTTATAAGATAGGGACATAGAGTATTCCATCAGGGTGGTACTGTGAGCTTTCAGTGCAAACGGAGTGTACAATAATAAAATATATTGAATTTCCTTACATTTATGTTTTTATTTGATGTTGATTACTAATTATATGGCTTTTTAGGGGAGAGAGCTTAGAGACTTTGGCCAGACAGGCTTGACATACTAGTACAGTTAGGAATTTTGAATCGTGTCCTTTGGCCATACTTGTGACTTGGTCACCCCGATAAAAACGCCTCCACCCGAACGTCTCATGGCCGAATGCATGTTCAGTTTCCAGGAGGAAAGCACGGGAACAAGTTAAATCATGCACTATAATAGGTCACAGCATGATTTGAATCTACCTTGACGTGACGGGCTGTAACATTTTGTCAAATATTACTTAGTTAAAAATATTAGTAAAGACAAATTAAATAAAGCCATGTCAACCCTACAAATTTTTCAAATTTTTCTAAAGATATGTGCATTATTGTTATACTGGGG
>CABFOV010000848.1:85885-104188 GCA_902141375.1 Timema poppense
GGGGGGCTGGGTTAGATAATTCCATGGAGCACTGCTGATCAACATCTCTCCTAACCAAACAGGTATTTGGGAAATTTTGGGGAAGATTCTGTGTCTATCACTTATTTACGCAGTCCCTGGATGAAAAGAGGATTTGTGGAACCTAGTTAATCATCATATAAGCTACCACGTTCCAACAATCCTAAAGCCAATACGTCTGAACATCAAGCCACTTAGTTGTATATGAGTGCCACAAAATATCTCTCTTTTGTGACGAAACTTGATATGCAATGTCTTCTAATTGTATAAGGTGTGTTTTATAAAGCGAAAATCAATGCTTCAAATGCTATGTTGAATTAAATTCGTTATAAAGCATAGATGTAAATGATGGAACTCTTTTTACGTGACCCTGATTATTTCTTTTCTTTATTTTTATTTTTAACATACACAACGCCCTATTACCCTTCCGGGCTGTCTGCATATTTACACTACTGAAGTAGTGATGAGGAAGGTATAATTTGCAGGAAATGCATTTATATAAGCTTTGAAGAAGATTGGGAAACCACTTAGTAAAAATCACCTCAAAACAACAGGTGAAGTTTCAAACCTCAACCTCCCCGTCAACGGCAATTCAAACCAGAAGAGATAGGCGACTTTGACCACTTGCCAACTGATTCAGGTTGTGTACCTTTAATGTTATTAGGATTAAGCTGAAGACAAAAATCCCTTTGTAATTCAGCTTGCACCATAGTTTAAAATGCATATGTTTGGTTTATCAGGTCACATCTCTATAATGTCGTACCTGCAAGAAGACTCCATTCCGACATTTCGTCTGATGAAGGGAGACATCTACAGCGACCACATTAGTCTGGCCATGCGCAAAGGCTCACCTTACATGGGGAAAATGAACCAGCTGATCCACCGTTTGCTCGTCTCGGGAATATTCGCGCACTGGATGGAACAAGTTGTTAAGAAGTACATGTCTATCAGGGTCCAGGTGGTGGTGTTGAACAGCGCCGTCGTGGTGAAAAACGGACCCACCAAACTCCGAATAGAGCACATAGAGAGCGCGTTCTTTCTTCTTCTCTTTGGACTGCTGTTTTCTTTAATCGCTTTTGGGTTAGAGATCTTAAGGCACAAATACAGAGGAACTACAGTCCGTGTATTTAAAAAAAAGTTTTTTTTATCTAACTAGAGTATCAAACTTTCCCAACAACCTTATTCATGTAAGATCAAGAATCAGAATCAGTAGAGCTGTGTAATACTACGCTAAGAAAATAGATCGTTAAGTCAACCCCCAGCTAAGTTAACATTGATTGAGGAAAGGGTGTTATCTAAAGGTTCCCAGTCTTGAGGCTATATTGAAGCAATCGAGTTGATACTGAGAATGAGCTGAAATGGCTTGGAGATTAGGTTGCTCCCACAGTTCCCCATTCCCTCTGCGATATACAAACAATTTGGTTGTCAACCACTCTTTTCCCCCCATTTTATCTCCATCAGTTCAAAGTAGCTCTTTGTGACGTGTGGTAATATATTATATAAGTGCAGTTTTTACCCTTGTTGGGCAACTTGGGTGATTATGTTAATTATTTACTAACTACGTTCCACAATCATGGATAATAACGGTATGAATTATTTCAAAAAACGATGGTTTGAAAAATTCTTTTGAAAAATCAAGCTCCTTTTTTTCTTATGTCCTCAATTTCCTCATTATCAGACCTTTAAATAGAAAAAAAAACCACTGTAAAAAAATCAAAATATTGAAAACATGCACTCACACAAACTACGCCAAATAAAACACAGCACGTGCTAACCGAGAGGCATGTTGCCAAAACATCCATACGTGCATGTGTGTATCTAGCAGGTTGAGTGATCCGATTGCCAACATCCATTCACTGTGCAACTACTGTGCAAGCTGCTTAAGATTGCCGGTGAATTCTCTTGAGCTATTCGAATATCGCCTGAAATATGATTGTCTTTACCTACTAACTGGATTATATTTGGGAAATTTGGTCGAAACCGACACGATTGTCAAAACCCTTGATTCAATATCGCCTCGTGAATGAGCCTCTCAAAAGATTAAAAGAATAGGATTAGTGGAAACACGTGGAATCATCAGCTAACCGACTACTAAGGCTGAAGGTAGAATTCAAAATTAACGGAGCAGATAGCTATTTCTATTTTGAAGGGTAGAAAAAGCGAAACATTAATTTATATAGTAAGTAAATTAGACTCTATGATCCTGACACGGCCTCCATGTCACAGAAAACAAGACCAGATTATTTAAGCTATTTTCAAGTTCAAGCTGAGAACATTTTATAGGAAAAAATTTAAATAGTTAACACTTGCTTCTACTTATTTCTCAAAATATTTAACAACATGTCTGTAAGGGAAGGACCTTATAGAAATGTTGAAAGTTTGATATTTGTTGGTCGATGATTTTCAACCGTCGATAGTTTGTACCGACATCTGAAGTACCGGTATATTTAATTTATATTTTTTATTTTAAAAATAATAGTTTTATTTCATTGTGTATTTAGAAATACAATTTGTTTGGGTTAATATTGTAATTTCAATTAAAATTATTCATTTGGTTTGAAAAAAAACTTGTGCCCATACAATAAAACATTAACTTATTTCTCAAAATATTTAACAAACTGTCTGTAAGGGAAGGACCTTATAGAAATGTTGAAAGTTTGATATTTGTTGGTCGATGATTTTCAACCATCGATAGTTTGTACCGACATCTGAAGTACCGGTTTATTTAATTTATATTTTTATTTTAAAAATAATAGTCTTATTTCATTGTGTATTAAGAAATACATTTTGTTTGGGTTGATATTGTAATTTCAATTACAATTATTCATTTGGTTTGAAAAAAACTTGTGTCCATACAATAAAACATTAATATAATATTTTGTTCAATTACATCGATGTTTTACATACAGGTTTCTTTTTATATTTAGTGTTAGATAACTTAACGTACATCAGTGATAGGGACATTAATATTTTTTCAGTCCATTTACATCCCTAACATTGGTCACCAGTGGAAAGTATAATCAGGCAAATAGTAACTCTGGAGGGCTATAGTGTGGTCATAAAAGAATAACCTACAGAAAAGCTTATTTTAAATTTTTGTAAATATTGTTTTACCTATGTATAAATTAGAAAAATTGCCGGAAAACTGTAACTAGATATTTGAAAAATATGTCAGATTGAGATTCCAACGTCAGAAACATGGTTTAAACTTCCACTGCTTTACCAAGTGGGCTATTGAGCTAGGTTTCAACACTTTTGGTAGAAGATGCAACTGTGAACAACCCGCAGTTAGAGCATGTGTATGGTCAGTTTTACACATATTCTCCATGCAAATTCGGGCATACCTCCTCTAAATATAACCTTCTCAATCCATAAAACCATTAGCGTAATTATTACATAAGCGTATAAATAGAACGGGTAGTAAAACGTAGTGCTAATATATACAGTATGGTCAGTTTTACACATATTCTCCATGCAAATTCGGGCACACCTCCTCTAAATATAACCTTCCCAATCCATAAAACCATTAGCATAATTATTACATAAGCGTATAAATAGAACGGGTAGTAAAACGTGGTGCTAATATATACAGTATGTAAATGAATACATGTTACAAACTTCTATGGCACGTTGGGGGTCCAAAGTATAGTTCGTGTCTGGAAACGTACCGGTTGCGCGTTGCAGATAGGAACGTTTTTTTTTTAGACAAAAACAAGTTATAACGCGTATAACCTGAACATGTAGTAAGACGCGGTGCTAATAGTAATAATATAACGCGTTGCCTTTGCAAAGTCATGATAACGTGAGGTGACTTGAACAATGTAACGACCAATGTAAACGTCAAACGTTTTGCCAAAACTTCCTAATCTCCCTTAACGTTCAGTTGCAACGTCATATATGGGTATCCTTCTATAGACTAAGCTAACATGGTTTTAATGTACGGCAAGGCTCTTTGTAATGGTAGACATTTATGCATACCTTTTTTCTTCAAATCATCCAACTCTATCTCATACAGTGATTGACAGAGTTTTTCAGTGATTGCGGGAAACAAGAACGTTCACAGTCATCATGGTGAACTGTGGGTCTCGGAAGAACCACCGTACTGCAGTATTTGAAGAAGTGCTTCATGGGTTGAACAGACCCCGTCCATTAGCAGCCGACACATTTGATGAAACGTGGGTGTTAATCATATGAGCGTCTGCCAAGTCCTGAATGAACCACAGCTCCATTCCTACCAAGCAATGAGTCCCGCCGATTTCCCTCTATGAGTTAACTTTTCTCGCTGGTTTGTGCAACGTCGCATATTGAAAGTTGAATTTACACGCCTTGTTCTGTATACCAATGACGCTTTCTTCACCAGGGAAGGAGTTTTTCAACTCCCGAAACATACATGTTAGGCGCCTCTCGCTCCACTAGATTTCAACAGCATTTCAGCATCAACAAATCGTAAATATCTGTGGCAAAGTCCTCTAATGGAAAACGGTTAAACCACAACAGTGCCAAGTCATACAAATTATAAATAAAATTTTACCCTTTTATAGCTATGAAAATGTAAGAAAGAAGGAAGCCAGGAAGACTAAAAATAAAAGTGATTGATGAGCTTAAACAAGAAAAGAATATAAAGTTTAAATACATTAAAGAGGAAGCTGCCAAAAAGAAATGCTCTAGGACTATATTTGGACAAGACAACGAACCTGTTGAAAGATAGAACACAGATAACATGCTAACTGGATTAAATATACAATATTAGAGAGACACAATATCGTATAGCCTACATAACAAACAATATTCCAAATAAAAGAAACTAGCTGTGGATTTTCCCACCTAGAATTATTTAATATTATAAAACATAGTTATATTTAACTGCGGTTATGTTATGTACGATAATTCAAACCTTTAGTATGAAATAAAGTATTCATTCTGTGCCTAGTGACTCTCCTTAACAATTAAAAATTGATTAATTTTTTTTTATTTTTTTTTTTACCATGAGCCAAACTTGGCACCGTATTGGAAGCGACCGTGCTCAAAAATACCGGTGTTGGAAGCAACCACAAAAACATTCATCATGTTCAGAGTGATCAAACCTGTGATTAAAATTCATCCAAGTGAATGATCTAGGTATGTGTCAAAAAATAACGTGTAAACAAAATAATTGAGACACTAGATAACATAGCCGAACCTATCTAACCTAACCTAACCTTACCTAGCTAACATAACCATAACCTCCTAACCCGACCAACTTAAATATAAGGAAATATGTGAACCCGCATAAAACTTGATCAAATAATGTAAAACATATTCCGAGACTTCGAAACGATGAAGTACTTCAAAATATGTCTCACTGCATTAAGTTATGTGAATAAATTAGATTAGAATTTTGTATTTCTCTATTATAACATAGTAGGTTTTTACTTATTGTATATAAGAATAAAAATAATTATTGACAAAGATTAAATATCTGCAACTAAATTCAATAAAGCATAGGCTAAGCACGTAAAAGGAAAATGACTCATAGCATAATGTGGTCGCTTCCAAGCACGCACGCTAAAAATCTGGTCTCGTGCAAAACGATTTTTACTCGGCCGCTTTGAACACGATCGCTTCCAACATGACACCACCAGACTTAACACACATACATATCGTCTGCTTCAGACATTTAGGTTGGATCAAATCTTCAATCAAATAATATTGCACTATATGCAAGAGCCGCTGTCTCACCCGAATTGAGTATAGTTCTCTCTCTTTGCTTGGTGGAAAACAACCTGAAAATATTAGGCTGGAAAAAATTAATGTTTCCCTCTTCACACCTTCAATCAACCCCATAGCCCTCATTCCCCTTCGGGGGCCAGTGGGGTTATTTTGTTACAAAGCCTGTATTACACCTGGAGGCCCAACCACCCCTATCTTGGGGTGTTTTGTGTATACGTAGTGTTTTTTGGAGACAGAAAACATATTTTCCTACTTCAAGACGTCAAATAATGGCTCGGAGAGCTTTGGTTCCTCGGCATCATTAATTGATGCCTTTAATTAGTCCATCAATGGGGACGAGATGGAAATTGGTCACTTCCTTTCACTTTGACATCAATCAGTAAACTGTCTGCCCGATTGCTAGTTGCTTCCAAGATCTGTAATTAACCTGATTTCGCTTTCACGTGGTTACCACGCACAACAACACAACTCCAAGGTTAGAATGACAGGACTTGTAGTGTAATGAGCCACTACAAATGTATTTTGCCATAAGGTGGTTTCATAAACTTGCCACACTCCTAAAGTGACTTTCACTTTCCGGGGTTTACATAATCTGTCCTCCATATCAAGTTGACCTGTACAATTATGTGAGTCATTGAAATGTATTTTAGAAGTGAAATATACAAAATGTATAGCTTTACCTATGGCTGTAAAAAATATTTTGACTCTATATGTAATTCTAATGTGGATGCATTTTCTATAAATTACCCTCAGCAACCTAACTCTTTATATAAAGACTTAAATAACATGGGCGCTTGACGTGCCCACTAAAAAGTAATGTTACCATAGGCGTAGAGAAGATTTAATTTCAAGGGGTTTTAAAATTATAAATTTATGTCATTACGTCAAGACATACTATTTAATGTCATGTTATTTACTACTAGGTTTTATGTCAGGCTCGTTTAGAATTTTTCATCTTTGCTGATAAATGAAAAGAGTTATCCAATTTGATGTTGAGTGTTGTAAGCTTGTTACTTATTTAAGTTTTATTTTTTAAGGGTACCAGACAAAACTAACATTAATTATTTTATTTAGCAGTTGATGGTGCTAGGTATATAGAATAATGTAGCTATAGATTCAATGACAATGGTTTTACATAGATCAGAAAGTGTTCAAGTGAGAAGAGACGAATAGAGAAATTAAAGGAGGAAGAGTGTTAGAAGGATAGAGGAAGATGGAGGCATTTTACTAAGCTGACTCTGCCACAGGCTGGGAACATTTGAAGATGATGATGGATTTTCATTGATCTTTGAAAATAATAAGTGAAGTACAAAACACTTATCTTTACATGAGAAGAAAATGTAAATATTAAAAACATAAGTTTATAGTATAGGAAATTATTTAATCCCATTGCTCCCTTTATTTCAGTTTGGGTTTTTGTGACTAATCTGTAACATAAAATCCATAACGTGTCTTTAGGTTTTTCCTTCTAGACGGTTTTTTCGTACTTCCTGGCGATGTAGAAGGTTTAAATTCGACATTGAGTTCCCTGGGGATCAGAGAATGATACGAAAAATCCTAAACCTGAAATGATGGATTAATAAAATTTCTTCGGTTTTAGAAAATCTCTTAAATGCGCCATAAAATTGCTTCATTTTTATAAAATAAGCGAGCAAGTCAGTGCAGTGCGCCAAATATTATATATATATATATATATATATTATATATATATATATATTCAATAATCAGCGTTGTAGATAGATAGTGCAGGTTTATTCGTGTTACATGTTGTTTCCACAATCACAATAATCGAAGCTGATAATCAGTTCGATATTTCTGTGGTGGGCGCTAAACGTCTTTAGACCTTCACATAGAATCATTGTCTATTGTTATTTATTAACATTCAAACGTGATGGTCATTCCTTATGAACCTGCTACCCGCTCACCGATGTTGCTATCCTACTTGACCGGATACGTCCGTCTCCAACAAACAAGTCGTTCACTTTGAATTGAACCGTCCTATTTCAAAACATGACCTTTGTCTCTCGATCAACTGATGCGCGCGCGCGCCTGCGTATTACGGCTGAAGCCTGAATCGTCGTTTCCAGAATATGCTAGAGCTGTATAGGCTTACCCCCTTCCCCTTTGCCCATTCCTCAATCTTGTGCTTGTTTGAGTTTGTATGCATACGGATGTAACAACATAGGATTGTACATTTGTATACATCCACTTCGGTTGCGCTCTTTCAGGAGGTCCTTCGCTACTGCCAGACTTGTCGACCAACTTATGGTGGATCCAACTGTCACACCTGCACGACGCAGAAAAGAGTGAATGTAAAGTACAATCTAAATAAATAATATCTTCTGTTTGACCATATTTAGCGTTGAGAGAATAATTAGTCGAATCAATCTTAGTAAATATGTAACTATTTGTCTTGCTCTGAATCCCGGATGGGATATTAACGTAAATGTAAACATATTTAATTGTTCTTATACGTGTTTTAATTAAAGTTGATCATTATTGTTACAATTAGTCGCCTAGCGATCTATTGAGGTTATTTAACCCGGAGAGGGGTTTGGTGCTCCTTATAGCTTAGTTAAGTTAGTGAAGTTTACCTTTGTACTAAAGTACTTGACTTAGACATAAGAGAAATTCATGGCTTTGTAAAAAGACCTATTTGGGTCATTATTTTAACACTAAGCATTTTTATTTTCTGGTATTTTAACTTGTGAGGTATATATTTTGTGGGGATCAGAACTGCCAGGTGTGGCAACTGATTCTGTTTTCTTAGTATGAGTGCCCGGCACCTTTCAAATCCGGTTAGGGCTTGAGGACTCCGTCATGTAATTAAATATTGATTTCTTTTGGAGTGTAGAGTTTGTTCCTGTTACTGTACGAGTCACTAATTACGTTTACCTGAAATAGGCAATCCTTATTAGAATTAGGCATGATGATGGCCCAATTGTATGCTTAGAATCCTCCTGGTCTAAGTCTAGCATTTTAATCATATAACTCCAACTTATTGGAGTAATTAATGTTGCTCAATTAAATATAGCCTATATGTTGAGTATTCCAAGTTTTGTTGGAAGCGTGCATGATTGCAGCCATTTCTCCTCAAATATGAACCATAGCTTTTCACTCTCGCTTGTAACTTTAATAAACTTAAGAGTCTCTTTAAAGGGATGCTTAACATACTCTGTCTCCTAAGAAGGTTTAGGCTTGTGATGTTGTAACTCTTCACTATTTGGCATCTAATGGTTTTTTTATAATAGCTTCCTTTATTTATTTGGCCTTTGATGCCATTCGTTCTAGAATGAAATTATCTACTCTTTAAGGAGACGTTTGTCATATTATGTTATTTAACTGTGGTATTTCACAGAGTGATGTTGTTTCACTGCATAACTTTAGCTTCAGTTATGGTTTAACTGTATAACGTAATAGTTTTTCCCTTATTTTATTGGATGATTTATAGATTAGCTCTAAGGGCCAGTTGCCGACATGATCACTATTGTGTAACAGATGAACTGGAACTTGTAGTACAGGTAACTAATTGTATCTATTTGTGCTATGTTCATTAAACTATTACCATCTCATAAAATATTATATTGTTATGAAAACTCCCTCCCACTTTACTTATTTTACCCAAACTGGTAAAATCAATCGTTGGGTGCGATGCAAGTACCCATCGGTGCATTTTGAATGATAGAAAATAATTCTGGAGTCAAGTTCTTGACCTTTTCCTGTATCAGGGAGATAATCCAGGATGAATACTTGACCGAGGACCACATAAGACCCTTCCACAAGAGTGTATAGTTCCAATTAGATCTTTGACCACAAAATGTGTTTTTATTGGAGCTTTTGAGTTAGTGAGCCCAGTGGCAGACCCCCACATCTAGATCTTCAGAGGAAAAACTAAACTGCAGTGGAGCAAATCACCAATTGGATCTGCACTTACTATGATGGTCAATACGTTCATGTGTTGACAGTTTCAAACTTTTGATATTGTCACCTAAACAATATGGGTTCCTTGACCGAATATTTCTTCATTAGCTCTTTGTTATTCATGAAAAGGTGCAAAACCAATATAACTCAATGGATTGAGCATTATTTGCCCTTGCATTTGCGACTTTTGAGGTGGAACAGTGCGAACCCATAGATCATTTCTCGTGACAGTTTTTTCTTTGAAAAGCTTAAAACCAATATTTTTAAAATGGTACAACTTTATCTACAGGAAAATGTAATAAATATTAGAAAATATCATTTAAAAAATAATTCCAATATACCTTAACGTCACCTTAGCAACGCCACTCATGGTTATGCCAGCCTTACCACCTTAATTCCTCATCAGAACCAAACATCTTATGTTGAAAAGATTTCTTTCTGCAAAGCGTTGTATTCAAGATATGTTGGTGGAAAGTATTTAAATGAACAGCCTGTATAAGATAAACTACAGGGAATAGACACCAAATATTAAATTACGGTAAAATATTAATCCTTTATTGGTTTAAATCATAATACAAAACGCAAAAGTGTAAGTAGGCTGACTAATACACAATGTCAAAAATATAAATATAATCTCAATACATTTTAAAATCTGAAATTTATTTTGAATATTAATTTATAATTTATTTCCATGGAAACCAAACTACATTACATATTGTTGTAGTGTATCTTGTGACATTAGTATTTTTCCTTTATTTCCTTTTTAATTAATCATAAAAAAAATTCTAATATGCATATAAAAGTCCTCTTTGAAGGACATATTTTTATGCACAGAGAACACTAATTTTTAAAATTCTGACCTTTACATGTGTAAAATATCACGTAAAGCTCATGTCAGATTGACACACAAATTATTCATTTTATTACTATAAATATCAGTTAAAGATTTAAAAGCAATTAATTTATATTTATATCGTTTTAAAAATCTTGAGTTGAACGGTTTTGAAATCAACGTTCATACGGTGTCTGATTATGTTATTACAACTTGTTAAATGGCTAAGTGAGTCAGTAATGGCGTTTCATTGTATTACTGACGGCTTTTAATACCAGACCTTCATTGATCTGTAAACAAGAACACGCCACTTCCCAAAGGCATGTCAATAAAATGTATATTCTTAAAACACGCGTTGCAACAATGACAATATGTTTCAGTTGATTCTCTGGACGTGTGTAATAGTATTGTGTTTTTAATGCATTGAAAGCTTCATTGTGAGATTGCAGAAATAATTAAATTACAATTAATTTTAATAATTAATTTTTCTAACGTATGATTTTCCTGAATAAGTAAGTAATGAAGATTTTTATCAATATAACTAAAACACGCTATTAATACAATTATCTTTGTCAATACTATATATACAGTTTGGATACTATCACAACAATGAGTGGATTAATGTGCGTATTCTTGGTATTTGTCTTACTAACACAAACAATATTAAATACCGCCCTCAATATCCTACCAGAACAGACTCAATGTTTTACAAGAAAATATGATTCGTTATCAAAAATGATTTACGAGATCATAAGCCAGTATTTCATAGAACAACCGTGCATGGTTTTCATTACAGAAACAAAGAAATTTGCTCTGAAATATACAATTAAAGAATTTCCAGTGTATATGTTTGTACTTTCTCAAAATAACATTGAAAAGAGTAATAATCGTGGACAAGAAATATCTTTCAATGATTATCCTGCTAATGAAATAGAAAGAAATACAACCCTTGATCAATTTTTGCTACACACAACTCAAAATAACATTGAAAAGAGTAATAATCATGGACAAGAAATATCTTTCAATGGTTATCCTGCTAATGAAATAGAAAGAAACACAACCCTTGATCAATTTTTGCTACACACACTAAACAAGGGCTGCATTGGGAATATTCTTCAGATCTCTAATCCCATATACGTCATTCGAAGAATATATTATCTGATGAGAAAAAGTCAAGTTAGAAAAAACAGAAAGTTCATTTTTCTTCCTTCAGGGAAATTTCTCTGTGGCGATGACGAAATTTTGGGGAAGCTTTTGATGGTGCGAGAAATGGATTTTATAACTGATGTTTTGTTTGTTAAATTTTCAAAATATCACCAAACTGAAACAGATCTAAACTTGGAAAAACTGTTGCATGCCAGTAAAAACGTTCACGCGAGTGAATTTCCTACACGCAGGACCAAATTAGCAACACCTAAGGAAAAACAATTTATTGATATANTTTTGTTTGTTAAATTTTCAAATCATCACCTAACTGAAAAAGAATTAAACTCTGATGAAATGTTGTACACCAGTAAAAACGTTCTAGCGAGCAAGTTTCCTACAAGCACGACCAAATTATCAACACCTCAGTCAAAACCAATTATTGATATATCAAAAGAAAATATATCTAATAAATTATTTGTAAAATCAAAGAATTCGACCGAAAGAAAATTTCCAAAACCAAAAGTTACTAATGGAACAGTAGTGATTGGATTTAGTGATGCTATAAATTTAACTTACAACGATGATAAGACGGAATATTTTAATGTGACTCAGACTATCAAAAAAACAAATGTTAAGGTTCAAGAAAAAACAAA
Source organism: Timema poppense (assembly GCA_902141375.1). NCBI lineage: Eukaryota > Metazoa > Arthropoda > Insecta > Phasmatodea > Timematidae > Timema > Timema poppense. The sequence continues at coordinate 98,165 of CABFOV010000848.1, forward strand.
GATTATTGAACATTTTGAAGGTTTAAATGTATATGGATATAAAGAAGAAACTAGTTTTGTTTTTATGTTGACAACCCATACATTTGTTGGCCCCGCCCCGTCACAAGAATTGTTGCTTGACATATGGTTGACGGAAGGCAATCGGTTCCTGTATTCCAACAATTTATTTCCTGATAAAACATCTAATGTTATGGGGAAAGAGCTGACTGTTGTGTCTTTCACATACTTACCGTACACAATCGTAGACAACAGCACTAATCCAATATCTTACGAAGGCACAGAGTTCCGGTTGATCAACGAACTCGCAAGACATATAAATTTTACTTGTAAAGCCGTTATAGATGACGTGGACTTGTGGGGAGAGATTTGGGAGAACGGATCAGGTAAATATAATAAGTAAAAGAACTAAATAGCAATTATGATAAATGCCATAGTTGTGCTACCTACTTGAAATGGCATGTTTACACTGTGGTATTTATTGTGTGGATCCAAAGACACATTACTCATGTTCAATTACATTTTTTAATTGAAAAATGTAAGATCTAAGTTTTCTATATTTATCTTACTAACAATATTAAATTACTTTACTCTCTTTCAATGAAAAGTAACAAACTTTTACTTATCATACATATATACTACGTTCACCCTGAAGGGTAGCACGTGGTCTTGAGGTGTAATAGAAGGGAGTGCAAGTATTTTTTTACAGTTCTTATAGAATATAAAGTATTTGGAAAAACTAAATCAAATATTTTTCCATTAGCAACATAGAGTTTAGTTTTCTACACAAGCTAATATCACTAGATCTTGAATATCTGTCAAGGGTGTATTGGAATTTTGTCAAAACTTTTTAAATAAAGAAATTTTTTTTGACAAAATTCCAGGACACCTCTTGACAAATATTCAAGATCGGTTGATATTAACATGTGCAGAAAACTAAACTATATGTTGCTATCTGAGAAATATTTTATCTATTTTGGACAAAATATGTAATGATATAAAAACTGTAAAATTACTCACACTCCATTCTGACACACCTTAACAATGCCGGATTAAAGTATTTAGGGACCCCTGGGCAAATTATTAATTTAGGAACCTGTTTCCTTTTCTGCTGTAAAGGGCCTTTATATATTAAGTCAGTTACTGTGTGAATAGACATCTATATTAAAATATAGAATTTTTCTGTGTTTTTTTCCCTTTTTAATTTAACATGTTTACAAAACACAGACTTTAAATAATTAATCCTACAATTATTGCAAACAAATATCAACAAAAGTAAACAGCAGTTACAAGAAGAAATATTAATTTATAATTTACTTTTCCTTGCCTTAAGATTTTCAAATTAGTTTACAACATCATTAAAAGACAGCTAAATGTCTTGTAACATCATGTTCGAAAGACATAATAGTAAGACTGTTTAATCTTGATTATATAATTGTTGAACGAAGTTTATTTCAAGCTGACGTAAGTTTATAAAAAAAACATCACTGAGTTGTTTATAAGAATTAACGGGTGTTGTTCAACTGGTCCGATGCTTTAAGGACCACCCAATTAGTAAGGTCGAACTGGTCCGATGGTTATTACAAAGGGGTTGGAGGGGAGGGAGTGCTGTACTTAGCAGGTTAGGTTAGGTTAGGTTAGGTTGCTGTACTTGTGTCTTGTCCGCCTTAGAATATTTAAAACCTTCATGCACCACTAATTTACACCCTCTCTCACTTAACATTGAAAACATCACTGCACACCACTCTGCAAACAACTGACAATTGAGTGACCACTAGCCACCTGGGCAAGTAGGGGGTGAGGGATTCCCAGCCGGGGTACGGTGATTTGGTGGTCCTTAAACCATCGGACCAGTTCGACAAGACCCTTCGATATGGGCTCGAAAATTCCTTTTGGAATGTCTTGACCGCCGGACCAGTTCGACCATACCCAAATAAACAAATACAATTTAAAATTAGTAAGTATATTTAGAAAAAACATAAATCAAATAATTACTACCACATAACAGCATAGTACACTTTTAAAAATAAACGTCTTCACATTTTGTCTTGTGGCACTTGTTGCGCAATGATTGCGAATGGGGCCCTCAAAATCTAGGAAGCCCCTTTCAATAAAAAGATCTATATTATATAAAATATTTTTTACTCATATAAAAGTGTAAAACTATTCCTCATGTGAAGATTTCACTTTAAAACATTTTTATATTGACTTTTTCGTTTTTTGAGGGGCCCCCCATATGACTTTTAGGTCCTTAAGTATTCCTGCACCCTTTTAGGGTAGAGGCTTAGCTGTAAAATCTCAGCTTCCTTAATCTACTGGGTTTAAAAAGTATTTTGATTTTGTTTTTCTGGAAACCCCCTCTACATTTTGTATGTCCCCTTGAGAATTTGCAGCCACCAAATATTCCTTAACACTTTTGGGCTAGGGGCTACCAGTAGATGGCCCGGCGTTTGGGAACCCCAATTCCACCAACGGATCAAGACGCTTTTATCCCGGTGACGTAATCATTTCATGTTGTATCGCAACAATTCCCACCCCTAGGTTTTACCTGGTGACAGGTGGCAGTATATTTACTGTCTGACCTGAATTTCCCCTCTGGTTATTTCCACGACGACATGGGGCTAGTAACCTTTTCTCCTCCTTCCAAGTCGCCAATATTTATTTCTGGTTTTCTATGTGGCAATGGGTTTTCCCTGATACGTGGTGCCAGTTTGGCAGCTAGATAAGACATAAATATATCGTGACCTTGAATGATGTCGTAAAACCTCCCCATCTGTATGGAAATGAATTTTCCCTGACGACTGGCGCCAGTTTGGTGGCTCGACAAGACATAAATAGAACACGACCTTGAATGATGTCGCAACACTCTTACATCTGTGTGATAATGTGTTTTCCCTGATGACTGGCGCCAGTTGGGCGGTTCGTCAAGACAGAAATAGAACACGATCTTAAATGATGTCACAATCCTCCCCATCTATGTGGCAATGGGTTTTCCCTGACGACTGGTGCCAGTTTGGTGGCTGAACAAGACAGAAATAAAACACGACCTTAAATGATGTCGCAACCCTTTCCATTTGTGTGACAATGTTTTTACTCTGATAACTGATGCCAGTTTAGCGGCTCGACAAGTTGAATCGAGACAGGAATATATCCTGACCTCTAAACCGTGATCTAGTACAAGAAGTCATTGACTCTGACAATCCTCTCTCCAGCAATGGGGTTTCCCGATGTCGTCATCACACTGTTGCAACCCTGATTACTCATGCATTGTGCCAGTTTGGCGGCTCGACAAGATTAGTTGAAGGCAGGAATAGATCGTGACCTTGAAATCTTGAGCTAGTATATGAGGCAATTGACACTGGCAACCATCCCCCAGCAATGATTTTTCGCGATGACGTCATCACACTGTTGCAACCGTAAAGACTCATAACTTGCGCCAGTATGGTGGTTCTACAATACGAGTCAAGACAGAAATAGATTGTGACCTTGAAACCATGAGCTAGTACAAGAGGTCTTTGAACCTGGCTATCCTCCCTATTCCCCCCTGCAATTGGTTTTCCTGGTATCGTCATTGCAAACACTCCCTACTCCTGGTTGGTTTCCCTGGTATCGTCATCGCAATGTTGCAACCCCCTATGTGATAGTGGGTTTTTTCCCGGTGATCTCACAACTATTCATCGCAATGTCGCAGCCTCTTATGTGGTAATGAGGTTTTCCCAATGATGTTGCAACTAGAGAGCATTGACACAGCTCTAATTATGCACAATCAGGGGCCTCGGAAGCCTTACGGTGGCTTATAATCCTCAGCTAGGGACCGCTATCCCCCACCACAAAAGTCTACTAAAATTGGTTGTTTGGTATCGTCCGTCGACTTGCTTGGATGTAGGTATCCGTCATGGACCGGAGGAGTAAGGTATTAATGTTCCAGAGTTAGCGTGGAGTGAGGGAGAGTATAAAATCACCCCAGTTCACCCAAGAGAGATTCGAACCCATAGACCTACCCCACCATAACTATACGAGAGACACATACCCTTTCTGGCAAAACGTGCGGTTAGGATGATTAAGAAAATGTTCTGGAGGTAGAAGTACCTACAATTTACACGGCGGGGATTCGATTCCCTCCCCCCCCCTCACAGCCATAATTAGATTAGCCTGACATTTATACGGAGTGCACACCGGGATTCAACCCTCGATATCTTTAGCACAGTTAATGTCTGTTAGAACGGTCGTACTTCCTGCACCCCCGTAATTTTAGAAGGGGCTTTAATGCTTGACCAGATTTTTCTAGAGCAGGTAAAATGTGTGCCCGCATTTGATTTTATTAAGAAAATTAAAAGTTGATCACTCTGTAATCAGCCGTCTAGTAACGCCTTAGACCATGCAACCATCGATGCAAGTATACAAATTTAGATGGTGCACACAGGAATACGGACCTCGATATCTTTAGCACAGCTAATGTCCGTTAGAACGATCGTTTGCACCCCCACCATTTTGCTAGTTAACAAGATTTTTCTAGACAAGGTAGAATGTGTATCAGCATTTGCTTCAAACTTCAATCACTCTGTCATCGGACGTCTAGTGACGCCTTAGACCATGCGACCATCGATGCATATATAAAATACATTGTGACAGTAGATTGCTACCCAAGGACCTAGTCTTTTTTTTTTACAGTGATGGGGATCAAATAAGATTGGATGAGCTGATGGCTTTATTATCTACCTTCATGCAAATGAGGGTACACTTACCTTTTAAATTAATCATAACTAGTATTCCCACACGGCTTTGCCCGTGACCCACTGTGGTATTGTGTTATTAATTAGCCTAATTAAAAATTTAAAAATCCTGCTTCGGGATGAATTCGGACCCCCTCCGGAACACCTATGTTAAAAATTCAAGATTTCTTCGTGCCGTAGATTTGGCTGGTCATCGCACACCAACAAACACACACACAGACAAACACTTCCTTTTATTATTATATATTCCTGTTCCATTAATATAAATATGCGGATAGCCCAGACGGGTGGCCCACCACGTAATAGAGAAAACAAGTTCGACAATTTTCAAAATAGAGATTTATTCCCAATGCACCACAACGAGATTCGAACCGAATCCTAGAGATGAAGATGACAGCTGAGCACTGTCTCACCGAAATACAGTCTCATTTTCATAGGAACAAAAATAAAAGCCACTAGATCTAATTTCACGTATTCATACGTCAAGACCATTGATCTGCAGCAACCTATTTTGATATACTATTAATACTTGTAAGCTATCGCCCATACTCTGTAACGTTTAAAAGAGCTAGCCTGATATATTTAATGTTCGAATGTAACCATTAGGATTACATTTGATATAACGATTGATTTGGGTCCAAGTTTGCTGTTCTGTATTATGATAATTAAAAAGGGATTATGTCTTATTTTAAAAATTAAAAGTTCTGATATTTAATAGTATTTTTATTTTAAGTAGATAAACAATTTTTTGCTAGATATTTCACACTATGTATATTTTAATAAAAGCCCGACTATTACTTTATATGCATTATAATTCCCGACTCGTGAGATTTACAACACAGATTAAGATGTCATAGACTCCACCTACACGGCTCCTCGTCAGGAAGGAAAGTGAAGAGATGCGTACCCTGAAAGGGTATATCAAGCGTCATTTCCTTCTCGAAGCTTCCTAAAAGTAAAAAGGTGTGGTCATCCAGGAGGGGCTCTCTTCACAAAACTGCGTTGTCTTTTTGAACAGAGATGTGGAAGTATCTCGCCATACCTTGCAACTTAACAACATAACTCAAATAAATCTTACTACACGCTCTAATTTAAAATATCGTAATTTTGAATAAAGATGTGAATACTAAATTATTGGGATGTATAATTTTATATCATTAGAGCTCTATTTTATAAATGTTGGCTGAAAAATGTTTGTATTATCTAAAAGTCTCTTTTTATATCAAAATTGGAATCTACATATTTATAAACAGTTGTTTTTCCACAGCAATTCTTACTACCAGTTCGGGCTTTA